>OZ020280.1:8969087-9004538 GCA_963971205.1 Aethes cnicana
AATAAACTTGTTTTAATCAAGGATTACATCGATATATCGAGATATCGTATATAAACTAAAAAAGAATGCATGAGCAAGTATTTATATGTGTGTCGCGTCCATAGAAAGTGAAGGGTCCACTGCAATGAATGTACAAAAATGCAAAATCTAAGTGATCAAATTACGTTACTGAAATTTAAATAATTGGGCATTTACAATATTAATATTATATTAATGCAGGGTACCCTTCATCTGTCACCGTGGTTTATGTTCGATTGATGTGCAAAAGGGCTTTATTAACATCAAAAAGAAATTGAAAGTGTCAGTACATTGAAGCCGATGATTAGAATTCCGTCAAATTGTCTGTACAGTTTATTAGCTAGGTTCGCAAGCGTAGAGGGAAAGGTTGAACGTGGAGTCGAGAATAGTACTCACCATTTCCAGAACCTAGACTGTGTCTGTCAAATACTTTTTGGATGGCTGATGTATCCGAGCTGGTACCGGAGGGTGGGAAATGTCTGTTCTGTGTTTTGTCTGCGCCAATTCCCATGTTATCGTACTCGTCCTTTGGTAGACCGTGGACCATACCGTAAGTCGTCCGCATCATTTTGTCCGTTCTGTAAGAAGATCCATCGCCGAAATCGTTTTTCCTCTTGTAAGTTTGCGTCCTCTCGTAATAGTTGGTGGCGGGCATGAGATTCTGGTTGTTGACGGGCTGCGGAGTCATGTTCTGTATGTAATGCATTTCGGTGGACTCCACGGGGTTTTGGCTGCGGTTCTGGCGCATTAGCGACAAGTTTGACATGACGCCTGGAAAATGCAAACAAAAAGGTTTTCAAAAACAAATCGGTGTCAAAGTTCTTTGTTTACAAAGTTTGCGCACATGAGGTCCTTCTGTTAAGGAAGGGTGCTTAAAAGAAAATTATTTATAAAAAGGAAAAACGAAACAAGAGAAGAAAAGGAGACTGAACACCGCGTGCCCACTTACTCGTATTAGTCGTATTCCAAAAAGTTTGTTTAGGAGTATTCGCTTTATGGTCTGGTTACAAATAGATCGTATGAAATCAAAGCCCAAAATTTGCTTCCTTCGTTCTTAACCCACAAACAGCATGGCACCTAACGATATCATGCGACTTCAATTTTTTGACATAAAAACTGTCTTCCTTAACCAATTCACAAGTTATCGCGCACGAGGGTATTGGTCATGCAAATCCGTTCCTGGCTTGCGGTATTTTAGCGCAGCGTAGACGCGGGTTGACAGTCAGGAACAAGCGAAAGCGAGCCACTGACATGTGAGAACGGGATAGATAGACGATAAATGAAGCGAACAAGTACATCGCACCGTCGTGCTAACCGATACGAGGCCACGAACACTCATACATTGAACGTTATGAAAATAGTACTGCTTAACAATTGTTTACGTAGACGGCAATGTATTTCGGCCTCAGTTGAACTCATCAACTTACGAACGAATGTAAAGTGGGTACTTACGGCTAGCATTCTTTTATTTAGTTTTTTATTTAGAAACTTACCGAATACTTACTTATCCCAACTTCTTATTGTATTACAAAATACATACTAAAGTAAAGGAAATTATTTTTCTCAAAAATGGCCGGGAAACTCTTCATTGTCTGCTTTCTATCAGACCGCAAAGTGCGTCATTGACGATCAGTCAAAAATTAAAAAAAAAAAACTCAACTGCATGCCCCGGAAATTCGTATGAATTTACTTCCGTGGCATGTATAAGCGCAGGGAATGTTGTATGAAAATTCATTATCGTACAGGTACTTTTTTTTTAAACTGATAAATACGCGAAGGAATTCCCAAACAGCCAAGTCTGCATGTTCTGTATCTGTCAATTGACGCGAAACCAAACGTTTTTACCCGTGTCTGAAACAACGCAATGTATTTCAGAACGGAATTGAAAAAAAGAACGATCCATAAAGAGCGGGAGTTCTTGTCTTGTATCAGATTTATTTAGCTAAATTTCATGAAAATAGTTTACTAGTTTGGTTTAAAAATTAATAAAAGGTCTTAATTTTTATAAAAAACGAGAAATCTACATGCGAGTTTTTAACTTGCCGTGTTAGTGTGTCTGTTAAAGTCAAATATCGGTGAATACGAATGGGGTTCCATTGGATTTGTTGTAAGTACTTGACTACCTTTGCGTGCGTGTCAATACTGTATTATGTATGAATACCTAATATCAAGGTTTTTTTTCATTTTTGAGAAAAGCACTATATAAGCCTCGGCACGTGAAAGGCTTTGCAGGCTTCGTACATATTAAAGGGCCTCGGCGAAGCCTCGGCCCTTTAAACCAGTACTCAGCCTGCAAAGACCTACTTTCCCGGCCACGGCAATAATGGACTATAAAAATATAATATTTAGGGTAAGTTGGTGTAAGAATTAAGATGCCAGTGAGGGTAAGATACCACAATAAATTATTTTAGGTCATTTTTTAAACCATAATTTTTATTTTGCACTTAAATGTGACATCTTACACCGACACGACTTTATATATACAAAATTCAGTAGGCGTCCCGCTTTGACACGAAAAAAAATGGTCACGTTAGGTATACAATATTGTATTGCGAGCCAATTTACCTTGTGCGTCGGGCTCCGGGCCGAAATCGGCGCGTGGCGTGGGCCAGGCGTGCTCGCGCGACTCTGCCATATCTTGCTCGCTGCTCGATACGCATTGGACCATTGCCTGTAACATCAGATTTAGATTCATTTAGTGGTCAATATAGAGTGGAGATAATGGCAGAACAGCTAAGAAAACGTATAGACTCAAATCAATACTGATAACAAGAGTTTTTATCTATAATAATGGATTTATTTTGCTAATTTCGACCTATCCTACTGGAAAGTGGTCGCATTTGCGACGACGGAGGCTTCACCCACTCGCTTCCAGTCTGGGACTCGGAACTGCGGTGGTTTCACTCCCGGTCTCTTATGTTGGAAAATAGCAAGAGGATCGTGTACCGATACAAACGCTGCACCTGCCTGATAGCAGAAACGGGCAAGTAAGCGCTGGTAGCCTCATTTAATTTTCTGACGTATAAAAGTGCCCATGTGTGGCCTAATTTGCTGAATAAACGATTGCATTTTCAATAGCAATAACAAGTAGATGACGTACACACTCGTAGTTTGGAACACTCGCGAGTTACAATAACAGTCATTTTAGAATTAATGATTGCTTCTCGATTTTAAACATACCTAACTTCAATTTAGTTCTCAGAAGAATCATTTTTAAATCTGCTAAATTATAATTTGTCCAAGAGACACAGACACATGAAAATATTGTAAGGATTGTAATCACTCACCGATGAGCTAGCATCCGCGGGCTCGGGAGATTTAGTGGTGGTGTCTGCGGTGCCCTTGTAGAGGCGCGGGCTTTGCGCCGGCTCGGGCGCGCCCAGCGGACTGTGCGTCGTCGTGTCGGGCGGGCTGCAGCCGCCGCCGGGCGACTTGCGCTGCTGATTCAACAACGTCTGCGTCGACACCGAGTGCCGCACGTTGAACGGAAACTCCATAAACTTCGCGTAATCCGGCGCGTCCTTCTCGTTCGACTTATCATCTTTCTCCTCCGGTTCTACAAAGCGCTTCTGAATCTGCTTGTGAGCTAGCAACACGTTCGGATCGATGCTCAAACGAGAGCTCCCTTGTAAATTAGTGGTTAATGAATGCGTATTGTGCGAGTTGGAAACTAGCGTAGTCTGCTGCTGAACGATCGTAGTGTTCTGCTGAACGAATGTGGAATTAGTACGGTTCGTGGCTGACGTGATTGAAACTTGCTTGGGCGACAGCGGCACCATTAAAGTCTGCCCCATCTGATTGGTTTGGATGAATTCTTGCGCTTGAACGTTGCTGGATCGCACCTGGTGTGGACTCGTATTGAAGGCCACGTTCGTGGGACTGAGGTTAGCGAGGAGCGGGCTCAGTTGCCCGTTGAAATTTGGACTGTTCATCATGACTTGGCTGTTCGGCGACAGGAACTGCGCACCAGGACTGTGTTGCGACTGTATGATCTTGCCCTGTTGGTTTTGCGCGCGAATTACGACGCCCCCATTCGCTCCAGCGGCGAACACGCCCGGACTCTGCACGGGGGTTAGCACATTCTGCCCGTTCACGGTTTGCAGTTGTAATTGCATCGGCATGCCGTTAGAGTTGTCTTGGATGATGGCGGTCCCGTCCGCCGTCATCACCATGCCGCCGAGATTTGGCACTATGAACTGTTGGAAAGCCGGGAAATTGGGCATAACGCTGCTGGCATTGTTGATCAAATTCACAGGTTGCAACAGATTGATCTGTTGCGATGGAGACGTGTTGGCGATTATCTGCTGCGACCCAAAGTTGTTAGAATTGCTCTGTCCGTTCATGACGATGTGCGCCGGCGTGCCAGATTTTCCTGGTACAATCGTTAACGCCTGCAGCATCGGCGCCGGTGAGATATTATTGTTGGGCGACAACTGGAAGCCTCTGGGAGAGAATTGCGGACTTGAACTATGCTGCGGCGACGAATGATGTACCATAATATTGTTGGGATTCTGTTGCGGCGCAGCGATTTGCAAAACATTCGTTATACTTGTATTGGGTGATTTCTTTTTCTTGTTCCTCTTCTTCAAGCTTTCGGGCGATAACATTGCGACTCCTTGAACGAAATTTTGACTGCTCTTAACATCGATTTGCCGCGGACTTTCGTTGGGCGACTGGCCGGGAACTAAGCTGCCTGCTACGATTTGGGGTAGCATCGTGTTTTGTTGGACGACTTGTCCGTCCATAGCCACCATGGGTGGTTGTAAGACGAATGGAGCTTGTAAAGCGTTCACTACGACTGTCGGTTGGTTGACTACCGACCCGCCGACCGCCGGAATCACTTGAGTCACGGACGTAGTTACACTCGTCACTTGACTCGATCCTTGTAGCGGTGACACCGCAGTAGTAGTTTTCGGAGGTGGCGGCGGCATATGGTTATTGGAAACTATTATTTGCCCAGTCGACGATATCAGTATTTGTCCGGGCGTAGTGGGTGTGTGTCTCCTATTAATTGGAGGCATCACGGGCGTTAGAGCATTGCTGACTTCGGGCTTCGTAGGCACGTTGCCTATAACATTCTGAACCATCTCCAATGGTGATTTTGATATCATATTCTGGGCGGTCGTTCCTGCTATGTGTAAGGGATAACTAGTAGGCAGGTTGACTGAATTTATAAATGGATCAGGTTGGTTATTAGGTATGGCGTAGGTAGCTGCCGGAGGTGGCGGTGGTCGAACGAAGTTCACTTGTGAAGCATTGATCGAAGTCGTCGCCGTGTTAGCTTTTCCAGCCAACACTGACGTCACCGTGTCTCTAGTGACCGAGAATCCACTCGCCATAGTAGTAACGTATGTCTGTACGTAACAGGATTGCATCAGCGAGTGCGCAGGCCCGCCGCCCAAATGCGGGGGAGGACAATAGCCAGGCATCGGATTATCTCTCTTCCTAGGCTCAACCCGATACATGTCTTGGGGTAATTTCAATCCAGGCTTGACCCCGACCATTGATATGTTGTCGACTTCCATGAGGTTTTTGTTGACGTTGTGGTTTGATATGAAATGCATCATCTGTGTGCCGGTGATGGATTGAGTGGTAGGCGGGCCGGGGGAGTGGTATTGGTACGACGGCCCTGGGGTGGATGGATTGCTGTTGTCTCTATAGGAACTAGCGTTAGAGTACGCCGGGCTCGAGACGGGGAATGTGCAGTTTGGAGTGAATTGTGAGCTGCTGTTGTTGCTGTGGGGAGTGTCGGTGTTTCGAGAACTATTCGACGGCGTCGGCGAAGGCTCGGGAAGCTGTAGCTTCTCAGAGGGTGACACATTGCTGGTGCTAACGGTCCCGGCTTGTATAGGTCCGCAGTTGTCGTGGATCGGGCTCCGTTCGACAAACGTCGACGAAGTCACGGGATTATCATCGAAGCTATGATTGGGGCTGCGAGCGAGGCTTCCGTCTTGGCGGTTCCCGTCCAACTCCATCTTATACATGTTCTGTTTCATATACTTTATCCTAATCTGGTTCTCAGAAAAGTCCGAATTGTTCCCTTTATATGAGACATTGCACCCCTTGCAGCATTGCGAGTTATCCTGTCCTTTGTCTGACAGTACGCTACTGTCAGGGGTGTTGTTGGGAGATGGCGATGGATTTGGCACCATGTTACTTCTATAGACGTTGGGCATATCACAGGATTTGTTCATTTGTTTACAAGGTTTCTCCAAATTGTTTCCTCCGTAGCAATTATTGGAACTGTCATATTGATTACCATCAAACGATGAGTTGATCCCTACTTGTCTAGATATTGTGTTGTTCAATAATACTGTTTGCTGCGCCAAGTAGCCGTTTGGGTCTTCCATAAAGGATGGGACGCTGTTGCTAGACATATCGTCACAGGGTTTTCCCTTAGGATCCTGGACAAGTCGCATGCCATTGTTATAATTTGCCATTTTATTTTCAGTCGCGTTATTTTTCTTCTTGGAACCTTTGTTGTTATTTTTGGGCTTTTTCTTGTTTATTTCGGTACCAGGCCACTGCTGTCCCATCATGTTATAATGCTGGGGCAGCGGTGGAACTCGCGGGCACATTGGTTGGTTCATAGCGTGTTCATTATTTACAAAACTATTTTTAACTGCTGAGGTATCTTCTGATATGTTCTGATTTGGATCGTCGTAATCTATGCCTTCTAGTTTTAGTGGTTTTGGGCTCGGGCTGGCGCTAGTCATGGCACTAGACGAGTCGTTCCTCTTGACCTGCCAGGGCGGAGTTTTAGCGGGGTTGGTCTTTACGACTGTCCCATTCTGGATCACAAGCTGCCCTTGCGGTACGAATTGGCTTTGTCCGTGATTCTTGCTCTGATTCTCCGCTAACTGCGTTCTATATCCCTTCATAGCCATTTCGATTTGCTTTTGATTTTGTTGTATAAACAGTTGTTGCTGTTCATTGATCTTCTGCATGACTTCAGGCGTTAGCGGTTGATTCAGGCCGCAGAATATTTGCGACTCGTCCTCCTTCGCTACCGGTTTCGGTTGCGGCGGAACCGGGTCCTTTTTCTCTTCTTTCAGCTCGGGTTCAACAATGTTCTGCGACATCATGCCCATCGCATTCTTGAAGTTGGTATGCTTGTTGTATCCTGTATTCACGCCTATTATTTGGCCATTAGTTCCCAATACAGGCATCCCGACGTTTAGGGGATTGTGTATTGGGGGTTGATTTTGTTTTTGCCCAGTATCTAAGGTTTCTTGTTGCGTTATCCAGCCGCTACTGACCGTGAGGTAGTGGGAGCTTCTTTGTACGTGTGGCTCTTGTTTGACGTCACTGTCTTGCGTGAGGGGGTTCGGCATGTTTTGTTGCAGGAAGGACAGATGCTGGCCATTGGTGCGAGAGACCGTCCCGGGCGATACGGTCCTCTGTTCGTTGTCTTTAGGCTGGAAATAGACAAGAAATTCGTATGTACAATATTATTGGAAACGCAAAGGTTAGCAATTGTAAAAAAAGACTAGCCGATTCCCCGCGACTTCGTCCCGCGTAGACTTAGAATTTGCCTACCCGATGATACTATACATATCGATTGTTATAGTTACAGAAGTATTGAAAAACTGTTTTGACCCGTGGAAAGCCCGTTCCCGTGGAAATATCGGGATAAAAAGTATCCTTTGTTATTCCCGGGGTCTCAATCTATCTCCATACTAAATTTCATTCAAATCGGTCCAGTCGTTTCGACGCGAAGAAAGGACAAACAAACAAACGCACGTTCATATTTATAATATTAGTATGGATATAGATATAGTAGAATTACGAAAGACTTGGCAAGCGTAGTAATATCGCATTTAATATCTGATGGCGAGAATAATGTAAAGATATCATTTCCATTGGCGAAACAACGAACATTGAATCTGGCAAAATATTCATAATACACAGTAAAACGCCGGCAACGGGTCGGCTCTTATTACGGCCATGAATAGTTAATAGCGCTCGGAGTGCATACTTTGTACTCGCCGAGAGGTCGCTCCCGTTGCATCAGCTGAGAGACGCCCATGTTTGGCGGGAAACTCGGCCGTTTCTTCATTTTCTTCTTTAACACGCTCAATTCGGATCCAGGACCTGTAAAACCATAAACAATGCACTTGGTAAAAATTTAAAATTACTCATCCTTCAATTATTAATTTGGCATCAATTATTAAAAATAAAACCAAAGGCAACAGTACAAAAACATACGGTTTATAACAAAAAATGCTAAAGCAAATAAAGAATGAGTAAGCAGATAAACAACGGCCGGGGAGGCACAAAGAGTTGTCGCAATGACGTTATTGAGAAGAACCTCGTGACTTTGTCCCGCTCTCTAGACGGCCCGATAATTGAAAAGAAATAAGCTCCGAACATTCGATAAACTTCATAAGCGATTATATATTCATTATACATATGCTGAGTCTATGTCTGTCTATTGATCTTAACAATAGTTAAGAGTGTCTGGTCAAACTTTAGGAACAAATTAATCCCTGAATGCAAATGCTCTTTATTATAAAGCTTAATAACTGAAAAGAACATTGTTAATAAATACAATCAAAGAAATACCAGAAAAAATATTCCACTGATCTCAATTTGAGAAGATAACAGAATCTATTAAAAATCTATCCCCTTATCTAGATTCATTTCCGTAGGAAACTGCAAACGCCCCAGATTATGGACGAGGGAAATGGAAAATAAGCGGTCCCACAACAAATCGGAAGAGGAGAGAGCATCCGATGATCGACCCAGTTGTATATTAAACGGAACCAAACATCGGCAATGTAGCTCCAATCGGCAATGGCATTGAGTTTAATATCTTCTGTTTACAGTAGAAAGATTGAGCTCGCAGATGTTGTACAACACAAAGATCGCTAACACCTCGTTAAAGAAATGAAACACGTCTTGTACCGTTAGTTTGTATCGCTCGAGAGCGCCTACCTCTCGCTTAAAAGTATATCGTGCTTGTAATTCGATAGCGCTTCATAATTAGTTAGCGAGCCGAATATAATACCGTTATCTATTTGCACATTATCTGGCAGATTTGCAATTAAAATACGGGCTGTGGGCGGGCGCTTGGGCGAGACGCGAGGGAGTCGCGGCGCCGGGCGGGGTGGCGCGCGGCAGATCAATAGTCGAGGGTGCGCGCCCACGCCACGGCGCTCTGCACCACCGCCGATTGTTTCAAATTACGCCCGCCCTTTGTTCCCGCCACCGATCGAGTCGCCAGCGTTTTTGTTTGCTCTAAACGGCCGACTTCCTTTACGGTAATTACGCAATTCTGCGGCTCGCCATGCAGACTTCCCGATTTACCACTCTACCGTCCGCGCTGCCCGCTCTCGGCCACTTAATGCCGTTTGCCAACATTATCTCTTTAACGAACACCCTATAGGAGGGGTCGTTTTGTTTTCTTTTACGGTGCATTTACATAACCTATTAGAAATAATGACCTGGATATTTTATAATGCAAATTTTTGTTCAATCATCTGTAATTATACTTGTTTAAATACTCGAAAACAACATTAACACGGGCGAGAGGGGGATTAACCGGCGCCTTAATGAGTGGATGGCGCCCGAACAGTAACCGTGGGACCGCTTATAGAAATTCGTAGGAAGGGTTAACAAGCAGTAGTATAATTACGAGATTCGAGTTAAGTTTGTTTTGCAAAAAGGGACGTCACAATAATAGGACACCGAAGAAGGAATCCATCAAATCCATATGAATATGATTGAGTTTAATTGACTTAATCAGTGACCTGATGTTTGCCGTGAATGTAAAACTCAAAGTGCGAGATAAAACTGAAGGAAGGGGTTGTTGGGATTGCGCGGGGGGTTGGGTGCAGGTTGTTCCTCCCGGACGGACGGCTGACGAAGTGCAGTTACCCGCTATTCATGCCGCACTAAATGCAGCCCCGCGCCCCTCGCTAGCTGCCACTTAACAACAAAGAGACCGCTCTACCCTCTTTGTTACAAGAAACAACTACGTTCCCCAAGCAACCACTTTTCAGTGTTGCTTTAGTACCTCAGAAAATATATAGTGGCTGGCAGCTTATAAAGCTGCAGCTTATAACTCTTCTCTTGAATTATTTGCGCGTAATCAGAGAATTCCAACGTTTTCGAGGTGCTTTAAAATGAAACTTAGAATACTCAATAGGCACTTATAAAAGTTTGGTGTAAAGTTTGGAATAGGATAAAAGAAGGGTATCACAATGTTCATACACTTTGTATCAGTCTCCGATTCTCATATAAAGGATTACTTTAGCGAGTTCAAAAGTAACCAATTTCCGCAAAGACATTTGATAATTAATTCCCTCAATGAGATTCGTATTTTCATTTTACAGTAATACGCTCTAGAATTTGCATCAGCACTTGTAGCTAAATGCGTCCATAAAGCGAGCAGTATCGATGTCAGCTGCATTGGCCGGTAGGAAGTAATAAAGAAGGCGTCGCGATCTGGCGGCGAGGCGAGGTGGGCTCGCGGGCAGCCCCGGCTAATCCCGCTCGGTTCACACTCGTGTAATTGGATGAAGGAGGGCCGAGTACGGAGATTGCGCCCGGAACGCGCCCGCTAATCGGATAATAATGCTCCCGGTGCTCCTGTTATATGAATCTCGCTCGTCTATCATTAAAATGGCAGATTTACAGAAGAAAAAGACGATTTTACGTGGGCTTGGAACTTCTAATTCATTTCTTTTAAGCGTGATTCAAACACACCGTTAACTAAGCTGCATGTACCTAATGACACCTCGGTCGATGATGGATGACTCCGTCGACTATCCGGATGATCCAGGTTGAGCTATCCACAAACCTCCTCGTTTTGGCTACGGATTATTAAAATTTTGCCGTAGGTAGGATTTTGTCAAATACTATCCATCCATCCGTAGCTAAAACGAAGCGTTTTGTTGATCTAGGAACCAGGCCTGAGTCTTCTGCAGAGCTATATATGTTCCAAAATAAGCCTTTTCACTATTTCGACATAGTAAATCCTACTCTTGCCTACTTTAAAGCTCTGAAATTATCGTGTACAGATTTTGTACTTAGTAATTTAATGTTTCAATGTTAACTAGTATTTTGTGAAAACGATGTCATTTTAGTTTATTTTTCAAGTACCGAAGAGGTCAACGCTATTGTGTGTTATGGCTGGAGGCGATCACCGCGACGCGACCGTTAAAAGAAAAGTCTAAACGACGCGGAAACGGCTCAGTAAAGTAAGCCGGAACCGTTTAAGACCATTTCGAGGCTGTATTGCCAGAACTTTTTTCAATCTACTCATACTCCTTATTTTTTCGAGCGAATAAAAAACTTGTGTAATAACAACCCATAAAGATATCAAACTTAATAAAACTAACGTAAAGTAAAGCTAACTAAATAAAATTATCATTCGCTTTTTCAAATAATAATAATGTACAACAAAATGAGGTGAATTACTGAAATTCTAATTAATTCAGTCATATACAGTTATCGGTATAATACTCATAAGCACTACATTAAAGTGGCTAAATTGTTTTCAAACAACGTATACAACTGGTTATCATCCGCGATTTAAACGTAACTCTTGATAACAAAGAACGCGACGGAAACTTCACAGACATTTCCACGGGGAGGTGCGCCTGTGAAACTATTTCTTATACGCCAATGTGGAAAGAATACCTACAGCGACACAGTCGGATAGCGGAAATGAAATAAGGCTAAGAATACGCCACGGGGCCGGCGCATGAATACCGATGTCGCTACATCTCTTAAACACAATTTACCCTCTGTTATTTCGAAAATTTTCTCTCATCCCACCACGCCTCTCCTTCCTTATGACATGAATAATAATTTGTTTATTGTTCTCTCATTTCTCCTCGTTTACCCGTCAAATTGAAGATTGAGTTTCGCAAAGTAATTTATTTACCCCGACGAAGCCCTAAGCGGAGTCGGAGCGATTAGTTCAACTTTAAGGTATCAATGAGTCTTGAGTAAAATTAATTATAGCACTCGATTTAAGTTGGGCCAACATTATTAACTGACAGCGATGGGTGGATGTAAAGGAATATAATTATGTGGATACGATGCGTCTTTTAAGTACTGACGTATAATATAAAATAAGTGGCCTTGTAAACGTGTTTCGAAATGTTCTGTTTTATTTATCGACCACTAGCCGACTAGGTGCTTGTTATTTTGTAAAAGTTACGACGATATTTTACGTTAGCTGAGGCCCTTTAATTAATAGCGTATTAATTAATGTCATCAGTAATTGATAAGAAAGAAATAAAATAAATACTAGTGCCCGCTGAATTTTTTGAGGAATAAAAAAAAAATCCGCACAACACGTATGTGTAAAATCAATCTGAATTAAGCTTAAGAGAAGCAGCGCGTAGGTACTTAATTATAAGAATAGGTGAGTAAACCTATACATGGTCAGCGGTTCAAATCAGGATCGCAGCTCTGTGTGTAAGTATGTAGGTACCTAAATGCGAAATTCAATTTAAAATAACTACTGAGCCATTCCGTGAAGGAAAACATCGTGATGATCAAAGATGAGTGTGAAATCCCGGAACACATCAAGGCTGCTTTGCGACGTATTAGGTAGCCATCCGGCGGCCACTAGGCCCTACCTATACCTACCTGTGGATTTTAAGTCGGCTTGGTATAGTAGTAACACACGGCGGACACGGCCTATTAAAAGCACGATTTCGAACACAATTCGAATGAAGTGTCAATGTTCTGTACACTTGCAAATGTGTGTGTACGCGGGCCAACGATTCACTCACCACCTCCGGATGAAACAAATGACGGTAAGGGCGAGTTGGGCGCGAGTAGCTGTACGTAATACTATTAAATATTCTGTGGTAGTAATGTAATAGTACATTACAGACTTAGGGTGGTGAATTCGTAAATGTCCCAGATCGCAGGTTTCTGTGGCCCGAACCGAAGGTGAGGGCCATAAATATGCGATCTGGGGCTTTACGAATTACCGCCCGTAGTTTGTCAAAAGTTTTACGTCTTGCCTGGGCCAAGAAGTGAGATTTTCTCTCCGCGTAGCAGGCAGAAAATCCCACTTTACGGCCAAGGGTGATGTAAACTACCTTTTTTCTGTTCCGCGAGCGGAGGCGGCGTGGACGGGGACTGCGCTCGCGCTTGCAGCGTGGCCAGCAGTTTCCGCTTGTGGTTGCAAAGCTTGGTCAGCTCCGCACCCGACGCCGCTTGGTAGGGCTTACTCGCCACCTGGGAACAAGGCAACAGGTTAACGAAGTGATACCACGTGAACCAAGTGTCAAACCATTTGAGTCCTCGCGAGTTCAATGTCTAATTTGTGCATAACAGCAATTTACATATTATCTGTATTTCTGGCGGCTTTACGTAACAAATCCAAATTGTGTGAAATAAAGAAAAAAAATATTTTGTTTGTTGTTTTTGTTGACGACCAGTTGATATGGGCTGCCGTATTCCTGCCCACTAGTTGGCGCCACTATCTGCGAGGTGGCGAGATGGGATGTGGTGGCTTGCAATGTCAATGTCACATTTGAAGATTCGGCGACCTTAGTGTTGCCAATTTAGCGATTGCACCTTGGGAGACTCCCAACGCCTCTAGCGGCGAATACACTTGCGGTAGTCCTCATTGTGTAAACTATCCAGCGAATTAAAGCGCTCTCGGAATGGAGAGCGCAAGATTTGGGGTTCAAAATTTATCTGTGCTGTGAAGCCATGCACTTGGAATCGCTGGAGTTTTACACAATTAAGTGGCAAATCGATTGATCCATAGTAATTGTAACTTTTACACGTGGACACTTTCTTTAATAACATAATCATGTTCGCGGCATAAATGTTTCGCCCTACGCCGTATGTGTTGTGTCGTACAGTATTACAGCGAAGCTAATTGTTACGGCTATGTGTTACCATTGCCATTCGGCTGGGCAGTCGCTATCGCGTTTATGAGTTACGCCCGTCATCCTACCAGCGTTTCCTGGTTCCACGCCAACTGTTACGATGCAGTTCGCAGAATTATCAGAATCGCAACACAATTCAACGCTTTTGTCACAAGTAACATTACTATTTTGTTGATATTACGTGGCGATGAGGTGACTGATAGGTACCTGCTTGATACTGATCATTCTTAAATCTAAGTAGGCATAGCAGCAACAAACACTTGAATAAGCTTTTGGCATTTTTGAGCAGTAAGTATCATAAAAATAAAACAATTCTAGAAATTCAAAGGTTTTTAGATTCTAAATGTATGAAAGCAATATGCAGAGCTCAATATGTCGGACGTTCATGGAAAATGTACCTAATATAACGCTTATCCTTTATTCCTTTCTACAAATTTCAAGTACCTCTACCAATAACATCCCGACCATTAATTTCTCGTGACATGGTTGACAAAAGCATGGTACTACGTAGGATCGCAGTCACTGATGTATTGGACATCGCGTGTCAACTATTAATTTATGAGTGGGCCGGGAGCGATTAAGCGGAGTGTGCATAATGCAACTATGCAACGAGCGCTGGTTTGGTACCCATTACTGTTATGCTGTTGTGCACGATCTGCGAACACGTCCGCCATTCATTACAGACGGACGCCCACTGTGCACGGCTGCACACGCAAATTGCTCCCAGCTCGCCCGCTGACACAGCTGCATGCGACTTGTAAAGATTTGTATGAAACAAGCGAATTGCCGCTTACGGTTAATCTTAAGTAACCTCAGTTGACGCTTGAGCGATGGCATATTTATGGGGACACTTAAATCGTCGGACATGCGTCTTGAATACTTTACTGGTGTATGCCGCCAACGACAGAAAAATTCTTCGTTAATTGGCTGGACGTCGAGTCAAACATTTATTGAAATAACGCTGTCTTTTCTTCAATAGTGGCCCAAATTGCTACCTTCTTAACTCAAATATGTCTATAGCACAATTGATACATCATGCATCACACAAGTATCACAACAATGACGACATGAGGCCTTGCTGGAGGGGCTAATGGCACGGCAAATCCATCCAAATGGGATTGCCGCCGCCTGATAAGCCGCTGCAACACAATGTGCCGTTCATTTCAATATGAAACCAATCAACAAGATGGATGCGGCTACCGAGCATCCTGTATCGAACATGTCGCATGTCAGCTAATGACCGTGCTCTAATTAATAAGTCTACTGTATGCAACAGTCAATTGTAATATCACAACTACCAACATCTGTTTGTTCTCAAGCGAGCCGTGACCTTGCTCTGATGATATACACGTGCAATGAACCACCCATTGCGCATGAGGCTTAATGAGCATATTTAATGTTTGTTCACTTGAAGCTAGCTGAACTGGCGTTTTAGTTCCACTGACAACACACACATTAAATACCGATATAACTGAGTATCGAGCTCGGTTGGAGCCGTCCCTATAGGGCCTATAGTATAGGCAGACAGTGCGGTCGTTTTATTTGTGTGCGGCGACTGAATGTCACCCGGTAATTTGTCGGCGTATCGTCGGGAGCTCGCCACTAATTAACGGGAACATTTACGGCTGCCAAACTTGCCTGTATCTGAACAACCTGTCCCCCCCTACACCCCGGGCCCCGAGGGGGGTTCAGCGCATCGCTCTAAAGTTAGCACCGTCCGCCCGCGGTGTCACTACTAATTGCATTCCAGGTGTCCTGAGTTATTGTATCAGTAACACACGCACATCGTTAATTAATTAAATGGAAATGAATTGAAAAAATGAGAACGCCGCTGAGTAATAAATGGCCGTGAAACGTTCGACGTCCGTCCCCTCCAAAGAGACGCGCTGCATTCGGGTCAAGCTTGCTTGTCCACGCAAGGTCTTCGGCAATAAACGACGGCCAACGAACGCGATTATACCTGCTGTCCTCGTGTCATCATGAACTAACAAACAATACATGACATGATTAGGGTTTTTTAGTAATGGTGGTTTCTCTGGTACAATTACCTACCTTATGTACCTAAGCTAGAATTTATGTATTCCATAAAATGAAAGTTTATATTGAATTAAAAATGACTACGTATAGCTTTACATATGTCACCTATCATTGTACCACGCAACATCATGTTATTTTGGTTACAAATTGACATGTTTACCCCACTTGAGGCCAGCAATACTATCATCCTGCTTAGGGTGAGGGTTGTAACTCGTATTGCTATTTGCGCTATTGAATATCGATGGCCTTGACCTAAATGCGGGACTAAGATGAGGGGGCATTCGTTATTTCGAGCTGGCCTATTAAGGTTTTAAATAAGTATTTAACCTTTTTTGATCATCGTTTTTGGTTTCATATTGCAGCGGAATAACATTTCCCGGATTAAATAGTGACTTACCTTACACCTCACGGGAACAGTTATTATTCTTCCAAATACCTAATCAGTCATGCCTAACTGCATCCGATATCTGCTTTACAAAACACTAAAAAAGTTTCGAATGAAAGTAGGACTGTAGGTGGAACACTATTTTTACAAAGAATACTTAAGTATTCTTTGTAAAAATAGTGTATACAAATTTGTACTTACACGAAGTGTCTGATATATCGCTCCGATTAAAATAGGTACAACATTGTTGCTCTTATCCAACGGTGATGAATAGTGAGCCCTGGAGGCAAACGTAAACACAATACGTGCTAACTGGGAAGCCATATATTGTCATAGCGGGTTCAGTGCATCGGGTAACACCTTAGACTGCGATTGTGTAGTATACGGCTCCATTCCACATCGGGAGCTGATCTCGAGGCTTACAATGGTCAATAAACAAAGCTCGTAGATTGTAGACAAAGCCGGCAGCGCGACTACCTATCTCGCCATCGCCATCGGAGCGGCAGACCGTGTCGCTCGTTGTCTGTCTGTAAATACTTATATTGTGCCATATGCACGTGTTAACTGACTGATAGTGTTATGTGGGTACTAACCCCTCCGTACCCCAGTCAAAAAGAGTAACTTATGCAGAGGGTGACGTTTTACCTGGTCTGGTAACTTTTACTTACCCTAAAATAAATTAATTCATCGATTTCGAACAAAATCACACTCCTAAATTATATATTTTACTGAGGCTTTATAAAGAACCAAACAAATGAGCTATTTCTATGACGCTAACAGAGTCAACAGAGAGGTTTAGAGAGAGAAGTCAATGATAATCACACCGAGAAAATTGCCTCCGGGCATATCATTACATCAACGAGTAATAATATCATCATTTCAGCAGAGTAATAATATGAAAGCGTAAAAACAAAGTTACAGATAAAATCTTGAGTAGGTAGGTATACTCTACTCTCGCAACGATTTATTACAATTTCCAAGCGTTATGTTCCCTATCGGAATGTTACGTGCGGCCCTGTGCGCGGGCGCAACTTTCTCCGGCTGTGGGAAAGTTGGCAGTGTTTAGAAACCAACTAAACGTTTACTTATTCTATGTTCAGTTTCAATGCAACTACACAATATCCAATCAAAGATCCATTAAAATAGAACAGAGGCAAGGCATTTTATACAAGGATATCGAAAGCTAGGACACGGAGTACGCTGTGTTACGATTTGCTACTTTCTCTTGGTCTGCGGCTGACATTATGATAGGTCACCATTAGAAAACCCTACGGTGAAATCGTTCTAAAGTTAATGTGAAAAATTCATGTTTGGTAGCTGACTGAGCACTAATGAGACTTGCTTGGGATATTAAAATAAATGATGGCCGTACGGTACGCCGTACCAAGAAGGTACCATCGCAACTTTCAATCAGCGGGCAGGTTTGAATACATGGATCATGACCTCCATCGATCGTTTAAATGTCACTTGAATTAGTTGCCACGCGGAACAGCCACGATTCTTTGTTCTGAGGCAGAGATAACACGAAAATAACGTGCCATGGCGACGGTGAACCCTTCAGATAAATGGGAATCGTTTACGTGACAAGCACGGATGACTTTTGTCTGTTTGTATAGATATTTACCAGAGTTATTCAGTAACTTATGCGGGATATTCTAATAAGCATTAAAGCTAAATGCATAAAGATGTTTTAGTTCTATTAACAATAAGGAACTATTGTCAGTTAACCGCTTTATTGCGCGCGTAAATTGTAATTGGACGCAAAGTTATTCAACTATTTACTTACGAAAAAAATTGTTTGCCGTAAGGAAGTGCTTATTTTACTGTGTAATGTGTGTTTACTGGTTCAAAGGATTGTAAGACATCGAGTTGGCGTTCGGTTGCGTGTGTAATCTGGATGGCCGTCCATACAGGTAATAGTCCATAAACGTCACAGGAAAAGCCAGCTGTGGAAGATGATGTGAAAGTCATATTTTTATTGAATCAATGGAAAGTGCTGGTTCTTCTTTGAGTTTCGAGTACCTCGGTCCGTAGGAAGTGAACTTAAGAGAAGAAGAAAAATTAAATAAAAAAATAATAACCGCCTTCAAACTTCGACAGACAGCAGACTGCGATGCCAATGTCAAGTTCACATTATGATTATCATTTCTTTGGGTCGGTTCACTTGACACCGACTTCGCAGTCTGTCGGAGTTTGAAGGCGGTTTTTAATTTTTTATTGAAAGATTTTTTTTCGACTACACTTTCCAAACATTACTATAGAAATACATAAGTAACTCTGAAGTCTTCGAAATTGACACCAAAAAAAATCATCTACGTGCTAGCAAATTTTGAGGAGTTCCCTCATTTTCTCATGGAACTCATCATCAGAACTGAACCAAATTAATATGGGACCAACTTGGAAGTACCACCTTTCGAACAAAAAAAGAATCATCGAAATCGATTCACGTTTACCATTTATTTTTGGTGAACATACATAAAAAATGATTCTGACGAATTGAGAACCTCCTCCGTTTTTTGAAGGCGGTTAGAAAAATAGAAGAATTAGAATTAGAAGGCTGTACTTGACTGTCGGGCTTATAGGCTGTGGTATATACAACTCTTGCCTGTGACTTCGCTCCTCTATAGCGTTATTTAGGTAGATAATATCGATATTTTTCCATCCCTGCGGAACATTACCTACTTTTTTTTAAACGTGTTGACTTGTACTGACTGGATGAGCGAGATGTTACCAATCTTTTACATTAAACAAAAAGATTCCGACGAATTGAGAAACTCCTCCTTTTTTTGAAGTCGATTAAAAAGCGTAGTGATGTAGGTACCGGTGCTTTGAACACCTACGATCACAGACAGAGTATTATTCAGGCTTAGAAACAGTACTATTAAGAGTCAAGTCCGCACCAATACCCCTTTATGTGCAAACACCATATGGATTACGGTCGAATAGGGAACAGGGGACCACGGACATGGCCGCATGCTCTTATTTATATTGTATTGGTTTTTTAGCCAGTTAAAAGAGATAAAACAAAACTAAAAGGCTATTGGTAAACACAGACTGACTGCCGGGTTGAATAATGCAACCAGCAATATTACAAAGCAGAGGTTCGAGTTCTAATAGCTACGCTCAGCGAAGCATCAAACGTATTTCTATAATTGGAATCGCATAAACGGAGAATATCTACTACGAGCCGATTATTAAATTACTAAACTGGGTTGCCTTTATACGCTATTGCATTTACATTAGAGAATACTCAAGGTAATATTCACCTTCTATGCAATTCAAAAACAACGCTAAATTGCGAGGCGATTTCTTCAATTTCTACGATACAACGTTGTTTTTGACAAGACACATCCTACGGGACGAGTTTTCATATCTATGACTAGCTAGTTACACAAAACCGTAGTTAGAGACCATGTTATGTGGAGTATGCACTCGGGGGGAATAACAAACGAGCATCGTGTTAACGCCGTGTACGGTTTAATCGCGACAAAAGGAGGCCTGTCAACTATGCGTTGGGTGTGTATGCTCTGATACTGATAGCTCTTGCACAACAACAGGCTTCACATACAAACGGTTCACTGACGTACCCTTTCTAATATGTAGACGAGAAATACCTATTATAATGCAAAGAAAATATTACTGAGTCATCCGAAATTCGTTTGAAAACGAGGGATTAAAGGATATTATACTCGTACATCTCTGCACTAAAGATTCTCCATAAAGTAACAGCGCTCGATTCGGACAATAATAAGAACAAGACCTATCATAAGAGTGATACAGTTTATACCGTACACAATAACAATGCACTCTTGGCAATCACAAATGTGTGGATTTTAGGATCACCTGCATCGCAAACTGAAGCAAAAGCTCAATTAAAAAGATAATTTTCCTTTGATATTCACTAAAATAATACGGCGAATAAATTACTATAATGGAAACGACAGGAGTGCAACAAAGCGATCGCTTTTTATAGCTACAATGCAATCTACTTTGTAATCGAAACACAGAGGGATACATTTCTAATTCAGTCTAGATTCAGATCGCGACGTCAGTAAAAAACTAGATAGGTCTATCGAAGCTCATTCATCGTCGACAGGGCGAAAAGATACGAGGCGGCCGATCCAGTGCTCTGTCTGAATGTGAAATCGAGATCTCGCAGAGTGCATCTCAAGACGAATGCTCGGGACAAAGAGGAATCGATGCGAGTGCGGGCGCGAGCGGGGACGGGAGGAGAGTGCACCGACCTCCCCCCTCTGGGCCGCGGTGCAATTTGTACATTTCAAGTGCACACAAAGGCGAGGCGCGGAGGTCGCAGCAAGCTTTGACAGAATTAACTTGTCCGTCGCACGACTGCAAGGAAGGCTCACCTTTATTGGATCGCGCGGACAAACGAGACGGAATTTTAGATGCATGCAGTTTCAGAGCTGCACACTTCCGCGTCGAGCGCTAACACTCCTCGCTCCACAGGACTTTAATTCATTGGCTATTGGACGCCAATCCCAATCTCACAGCGTGTAGAATACCGCTCTTTATTTAATAGAAGAAAATGGTTATAGAATGTGTTCGCGTTGAGTGACTTAAACATTCGAGGTAAAGTTCGACGCATTGCAGATGAATTTGAAATTGCTTAGACATTAACGGATTTATAAAGAAGTTGACTGCGTAATACGCACTAGAATGGTAGCTTCATAGTGCGAGTACAGTTTGATCGACTATATCTCTATGAATATCAGTTACTGAAATCTATCAGTTTTCTGTCATAAATGTCATAATAAATCATAAAACAATGTTGATTGACATCAGTAAGATTCTACTTATAATACCTATATAAATTTCATCTACAATCTGTATGTACCAATGCAATAGAATGTACAACAGGATTAAATTAATACTAATATACACGTTTGTAAACAAAGTGGAATTCATTATGCAAATTAAAACGTGGAACAAATATTAAAATGGCTGCAATTGATGGCGGTCAGTGGGACGAGTTAATATAAAATTATTATTCAAATTGATTTCAATTGTAACGTGAATTATCTCTCCAATCGGAAAGTGCGATCAATGAGCATAACACCACAAACAGCTATCTATACTTACTTAATCGAATATTTATGTTGCCTCGTCGCGCTCAGCCGGAGAAGCATTGACGACCTCGATATGATACGCGACTTCGCGAGTCGACACCACTTCATTACGTCTTGACTAGGGGCAACCATGTTCTTTGCACTTAATTATGAAGCTGCTCTATTCTAATAGCTAATTCGGTTATAGCATTCCCTCGGGAACTATGCGATTATCCAAGATAAAAAGGAGCTTTATGTCGTTCCCCGGGACGGGGCTGGAACTATCTCCATGCCGAATTTCATCTCTATCATCGGCTGAAATAATGATGATGATAGATTTGATATTGAATAGAAAGATCAGACTACCTAACTACGACGAGGCGGCTGTTGAAATTCATTCACTCACATTATGCTTACATCATATTAGGCTTACATTATGCATGTATGAATTTGATAAATTATATAAGCACACAAATTACTAATCTGTAGTTCCCAGATAGAAGTTTCAATAAATGTCGCTTGCTGCTTCTACATATAGGATAGGTAGGTAAGTACCTACATCGCGTAGACGGTCACTCTAAAAGCTTGTATTGCGATATTCGTTGATTTCGAACCTTAATAACATGCGTTTGCAAACTGATTCGGGATTATGAAAGGATAATAAGCTCAGTAGTTAAGTTCATTAAATTATACAACACACAACACTTTGCTTTCCTGCAATCAAGCTACATTGTTTCAAACATAGCGTTGTACTAAATGTCGTGTGAGAAATTCTAAACATAGTGTAACCGGCTACTATAAACTTAATTATAGAAAGAAAAACACATGCCGCCATTAAGGGAGAACAAAGTAATTTAAACAAGATAAAAAGTTGTGTCGACAACAGTTCCACTTTTTACAAGTGGTGCTATAAACGTTCATAAATTTATTTAAACGGCACATTTGCGTTTGGAGTGATCGTCGATGAGACGCAAAAAGCTGGCTGCTCTGCGGGCGGCTTAAATGGATTCATTCCGTGCAAAAAGTGGAACGCGACGCCGCAAGCATACCGATAACTCGATGAATTGCCTCGGCGAATGCAACGACCGTAATATAAAGGAAGCGTTTATTTCAACAATTATTCTATTTACCTTAGAATCGAAACTGAAGGTGGTCTCCGGTCGTAGAGGACAAGGCAGTCCGCACTTGCAAGTCCCAGATGTCTGGAGGTATTCCCGTAGTTGCGGTAACGTGCTTAAAGCTGTTCCGCTCGGGCTGAAACAATAACGAGATATTGAATGGCAACTAATAAGAAAATCACTGCCGTAATAGGTATTTACGTGAAGACAGTAACCACATTTATCACTAGTACAAGGATGACATCTGAATATTAATGCTCGCAAGATTTTTCTGAGCTACATGAAGCCGAGAGCGAGAACTGGCCTACTTATAAACAGCCGTTTAATATCAAGTGCAAAGTAGATTGAACGTGGGATGCATAGCACATGTAGTTATGCGCGTGTAGTGTTCATTACACGACGCTCTACGAATTCTAATATGTATTTTCATTGGTAGACCTGTTCCATATAAATAAATTATTGTGTAGACTCACAATATTTGTTGTTGCGTCATGTCATGGGTTTGACTCGATACTTGATACATTTGGGACGGTAAAGTCGCTTTACTATTTTAAAACAACTTAACCATTGGTTATTTCAGTTCATAGCAATAACAAAGATTAACTTTAATGAAAATGCACGTGAAGCGAACCGGTAGATAATTGATAGAGCGCTCAGTGACTTGACTACCAGCAGGGGCGCTGGTCAGTGATTCGTGTAAACGATTGAAGGCATTATTTGCTGAAAAGCAAACGATGCAAAAGCATCTAGTCAAGCGTGAGTGGACTTCGATTCCGCTAATCACGTGGCTAACTGACTGCGGTAGCCGGTAAATCGATATACTTATATCGTATAGTACGTCTACGACGACCTAATAAAAACGACCAAGGGCATGTCAGACAGATAGTATTTTGAAATCCCAAGCGTTTGACGAGCTTTTGTGAAGAAGTACATTCGCCATCACAAATTGATCATCAGTATCATCAGTATCATCACATACAATTATGGTAGCGAACAAGTAAGTGATCATAAACACCTGATCACGATCTTACTATCAAGAAGTCAAGACGTTATGCATGTTCACATATTTATGCTCACCTCTTCCGCTACGATACATCTGATGGCAATTGTAAAAGACACCTAATATTTCCGATTTTTGATTAAGACATTTAATCCCGCGCTTCATTACATGGAAATGAATGCGGATTATGCGGATCGTGAAGAAACTTTAATCGTCATTCACTAGACTTTGAATATGAGCATAGAAAAAACCAATGCAAGGTTGTTTTGTTTGTATCATACCGTCGTTTCGTTTATCGTTTGTACAATATCGTCAAATTATTGCGACACATTTTTTACAGATGTGCCTTTATGTCTACTGTGCAAGACCTGAATAAATCTTCATAAAACTTAACAATTTAGAAGCCACTCATAAAACTTTACTGCATACAGACTCGTTCGAGGGCGTTTCTGCTATTCTCACCGCGCACTCTACCTACCCTAATGGAGTATTGAGCGCAATTTGCAAACAACACAATCCGTTTACGATGACAGCGCGGAGCATACCTACCTCGCTGGCATTATTACACGTCGACTGGCTTTACAAACAGCCTCTTTCATAAACGGTCTACATGATAATTCACTGCGATTGTTCATGGTCTGGTACACATAACACACTCGGTAAAGGCAAGCCGCAACCGCAAAGAGATTTTTGTTCACTAAGTTTTTTTCAGGTTCGGTTTTGACCAGTGCGGGGTGTTCGCGGTCGAGCATCGAGCTCGTGATAGGTATCCGCTTTTTGCACTCGCGTGCAATGTTTGGGGGAGCTTGTGTAGCAGCTGCCTATAATAATTACTCAACACGCTAACCCTTTCGCACCTTGCTCGTTCAACGATCCTTTTGTTTACAGAATCGGGTAACCACTGGTTATTTATTACTCATGGTAGCGCAGGCGTATCAATGGCAGTAAACTTCAATTAAAAATGCATTCGTTACTCATCCCTGTATGAAACAAGCTAGGTACAATAAAAATGAAAAAACCTTTTTAAACAAGCTTCTATTAAAGTACTCGTCAAAACGAATCAAACGAGTCCAATCCAAACTCGATGGGGTTGTGTGTGTCGTTTAATTACCGAGTTTCTATGGCCACCTTTTGGTTCCATCATCAGACCAGCTTCATAACATAATAGTTTTGCATTGACATCCGATTTACACATGCATGCAAAATTTCAGCTCAATCAGTAGGTAGGTAACCGGAAAGTGGATTAAATGTAACTTGCAAGATTTGATTACAGACAAACATCGGGACAGGTGAAAGTAAATAACAGCTTGTAAAAAGGGAAATCGACATTATAGAATTAAACGACAAAATAAAAATATTCCAATATTTTTTATATCCACCATTCCAAGAGAATAGGTTACTAATATGCGATGCGAGACATGCTTTGACTACAGCCTGACGCGCGTGGCCTTGGCAAATATGAGTAATAATTTACAAGATTATCCTTATTCGATAAGACCAGTCAAAATAAAAGTAATGTTGTTGTGAAGATTATCTAATTTTGTGCCATCTCAAACAATAATGCTCATTCATTGATGAATGAAACAATGTCAAAATATCAGTTTTAGTAACTATTTTCTAATGTAAATAAATTACATAGCATTAGAAATATGATGGCTATGAACCCTTTTCACTCGTTCCTTAAGATCCCATAAAAACCAACGGAAACACCTCACGAGGAAGATCATTTCCATAGAATGCACGTTCTTGCGCGTAGGAAAGAACGCGCCGCTCGAAAATTCTAGGTAGTCTTGTTACTGTCAGGCATCTAACCTCGTGGGTGGATGAGCTAGGAAGCTCATTAAATGAGAATTGCGATGGTAGAATCGAGTAACTATTTCAAAATGTTCATTAGAATATTCCCTATTGGCTCTCAAGTCTCAAGCCATCGTCTCTCCTGTAGTCAAGGGGTTCTAAGCCATTAGCCATCTGTGAGACTTGGTCCGGCGACAATACTGCTCTGCGTTGGATGAAGCCAAGTGGAAGCTGGTCCAGAGGTGCACCGGCCCAGTTTCTATCGATATTGGATAAGGTGGTAAATATTTCCATATAGGGTAAGCCATTTTGTTCTAAATGGATTTGAATGCAGACTGAGAGTGAGGTACTTAATAAGACCACTACCCTATGATCTTGAGCTCACTGTGATCTGTGAAGCATCGCATAAACGAGAAAACTGGCACACTGCCAGTTCGTGTCGTACTTATCTATAAGGCTTATACCACATAAGCCAAATTCGTAAATACTATTAGACAATCTTGGGGATTATTTTCAATTATGGGCAGACAGCTATTTATTTTCATTAAATATAATTTCACTGCCTGCAATATAATTTAAATTTAAACGGCAGACATGACTATAAATTAAAAATCAATTTTATAATTTTGATACAGTGATCGGACGAATTTTGCATTCTGGGAATATGGTAAAACTATTTTTTAGTAATTTTCACCCCAGCACAGCTCGGTCACCTCGCTCGCTACTTAATATAAATTATCATTATGTAATGTCAAAAGCAGAAAAACCCGTCTGCTCATAACAGCTTGGTGTAACACAGTGCTAACGGCTTGCACGTTCCGCACAGCGTTAACGACAGTGATTCGTCTCGCACCGGCCTGTGGAAATTGGGCCGTAAAGGCTATTAAACTTTTAGAACTTTAATAACTGGTTATCAAAGATTTTTTAGTGAAAGACTTCATTTACATCCAAATTATTACCATCGGCCGATTAGCACCAGATAAAGTAGCAGAAACTACCCTACTACTACTACTACTACAGACTATTAGAGGCGGTAGGTCGAACCACGAACCACGGCTTCAGAAACTACCCATAGCAAGATATTTTTTAGTTTTTGCCAGAGAACAGTATGAAGGTAGTTACAAAACTTACAAAGTTGATTGCTTTTTCAGGCAATCACTCAAATCAATCAATCATCAGTGACATGATGACTGTTTCACTTGAGCGACTCGTCTGTCAAATCAGTGAACAAGTTCTCACGTCACTCCTACTCGTTAAATTGACGTAAAAAACCTATTATTCTGAAATATATACTAAAACGATATGAGGTAGCAATATCTACTTATATCTTGAGCAGACGTGTTCGGAATCGAATTAATCGGGCCCAACTCACTGCCCGCTGGATACTCATCGCCTTTGAGATTCTGTTTAACACCTTACATCAACGTCGACGCACCCTAATAAATAATAATCACCTTATACAATCAAGAATAATAACTAAAATTACATGAGCGCAACGAACGAGTTAAATGAACAAACACGTTATTTACACCCCACGCCACAAAACGCGTATTCCCTTTATGAAAACCGCAGTATGAAAACTGTTATTATGTTTCAATTGAGCTCATTCACAAATGACAACCACTACGCTACTAAGGATATCAACAGGGCGAGTCGGTGCGGGCCGATAACAGCTTGAGTCACGGAAGGGTTTCCCTGGCACAATGACTCACTTTAAATCCAATGAGAAATCTATGGAAAGATCCGGATCAATCTTCCGAGAACTGTTTAAAACAAGATGTTTTATTCACTCAGTGACGTCACTTGGGATCGACTGTTTCGATTCGACGTGTCTTTTCGAAATGTCATCTCAGAATGTAGACAATTTGTATTTTTTTCTTAATTTCAGCGAATTAGAAATTAAGCCTTTTGAATAATAATTATGCAACATGTCCTTTATCACGGTTCACGGTCCAGTGATATTTTTTCTTTAGATTTCAAGCCTGTGCTTTTTTTTAATGGTTACAAAGAAAAAAAGTTCGAAATAATGTTGACTTTAACACGTAGCGAGCGTCACGATTGATTCCCCTTTAATACAACATGAGCCAGCAAGATAAGCAGTGAAATCGGATATTGCGTCGAGCACTTCTCTCGTTGTTGTTTTACATCATTATGCACCCCGCTTGTGTAAACGGGGATACCTCTAATACGTGTTGAACTGTTGACACTTAAGGATATGGAGAATACAGGCTCTTTCTAAATTTGTCTCACTCGATAGATATCGGTCCTGGCACTTAATTTTCCTCTGAGTTTCAGATCATGCTATCTCAGGCTGTGACAAATTATAAGAATAAGAAGTTTATGAAAATACAACAAAGTACATCAGCTGCATGACTTTTGATGCAAACTCATTATTGTTAAACTGTCTATAACACTTTCTACACATCGTTTAAGTCCAGTCAACGCATTAAAGTAATAGCCAATCTGACTTACCTTACCAGTTAAAAATGTCGTCAAAATTCACATGTAGGTCATTGAAACGAACTCAAACACGTTGTTCTTTGCATAATGTTTCCGAATTCTGAAATTCGGCCAACTAGGCAGACAACTAAAGGTAGAACTAGCGGCTACTTGCTTTATTTTATTTTCCACGAGCCGTTTAGCTCAGTGAGGCAATAGCGGACTCTTTACTTTGCTGTACTATTCACATCACGTCCTTTACTACACAATACAGGCGAAATAAATTACCTAAGATGTTATAGCCTGGGAGATTTACGATTGAAGTTTTATTTTCGCTGTAAATTCAAGTAGGTTATAATATTCAAAGTACCACCTTTTTATACAAAATAAATGTGTCGTTAAAACAAACACAAACAATGAGTTTTTTTTTTCAGTTTTGAATCTTAACTTATGACAACAACGGCTGATACCTAGCATGTAAAATGATGTGGACCTGAACCCTATACCTACTGAACCTAACCTAACAAATTAGAAAGCACGGAAGCTGAGTGAGTTTTTGGATATGTTGTTAAAAGGATGACAGAGATCCTCAGAGTGCGAACCGACTCGCGCTTACGAAATTTTATTCATAAGTTACGAATGACAATCAATCAAATAAAAATAATTAACACATAATTGGATGAAATTTAATAGAATCCGCCACTCACACAAAGATCGATTGATTTTTCATAACCTGTTGACGCCCAGTATAAAAGACCTCTTCACAGAGAATAAAGGCAACTCCTTTATTCAGTTCAGTCAAGTTGCGGGGTAAGCATGAGAGTCCATTTTAGACCGGAGGCGTTTATATCAATGCGTCGGTAAACGGGTGAGCTACAAATTGAGCTTTTATTTATTCATGCGAGGGGAGCAAAGCTGATATGGGTCGGGGTCGCTCGATAAGGGACATCTAATTCTGGAATCCTTCAAAAAGGTGCCAAAATGTGCGGCAGCATTTTGCCTAAGCGCCTTGCTCTCGGCAGTAGATGGTCTATTAAACAGCGCTTAGCTAATGTGGTTGATATAGAATGTTACGGCGGAACGTTGTATGTATCGATCGATACGTTATATTCATCTTGCAACACGCATGAGCTCTATGTCTATACGGTTAAGTAATTGGTGCTTTAATTTGGCGCATTGCACATTTTTCTTAAATTACATAGGCAGGTGAACGGCCACCGTGACGTGGCATGCCAACTGCGCTACCTTCACTTAGCTATACCTTGTCTGAGAATTATGAAAATAACTGGCCATTTTCAAGGTTTATTGCTGCAATATTAAATAATTATAAAACTACTTCCTTAAAAATAAGTAACTCAGAGGGTGACTGACTTTCAAGGTTCTTCCTCACCTCATGTCACCAAGGGCTATTTAACTTTTAGGACACTGAATTTTAATAGCTTAAGGCTTAATCCAATCCTCTCTCAGTAAACATCCGAATTATCTCAATTCAGTGAGATGAGAACTGTACGTAACTAGTTATAAAGTAACGACAACGAGACCAGAGTATGTATGTACCTACTTCCTATGAGCGAACACATTATAACAACCAATGAGAAGCATTACTATTTAACCCAGCAGCGATATAATGTTGCCGTCTATAAATAAACTTTATTAGTGTAAGTATATCAGTAAGATACGAGTTTATTTTCAAGTTCAGGTCCGCAAAACACCTGCAGCGCGGGCGCCGCATCATCAAGTAAATAAACCCACTTGAACAGAGAGACGTGCAACAACGCCTAGTTTTTGTTAAACATGTTTCAAACTGTTTTTATTAGATTCGCAAAGCTAACCTTGACTCGATCCCCTCGGTTACATTGCTTCTGTGGGAACTGACAGAAAATAAGAGCACACGTTTCATTTTTCTTCGGCCGTCTGGAGCCCATGTGAGCAGACGCATCCGGTGGGTTCTTCGGGGTGTAAGTAACAATTTGTTGTAAACATAATTGTCGATTTATGAGACATATTTGAAACGCATTGTCAATTTTAAACTTCCTGCAAACCTGTCTACGTCTGCAGCTACTGCAGCTAACATTGTTATTGTTATCATGAAGTCTTTAATTGCGGATAAAATGATTGGCGGCCCATGTTAGTATACAATGAACAATTAATTAATTACTCGCCACGACCAAATGGCTCGTATTCGCCTTTAGCAATCAACAGTAGGGGGACTAATAGCCGTATCATCGGAGAAGTTCGTTTATTTGTTGCGAGTTGAGCAGAGACGCTCTCCACCCAGCGTCGACGGCGTGCCTCATTTAATGGAGCAATAAAAAATGTTCGACTCGGCTTACGTAATCCATATTATTTCCGCGTTCGAGCAGTCGCGGAGGTCAACGCGCGTATGATCTCGCTTAAGCCATTGTCGATTATTATTGTACTCACAGGTAAATTTTAAAGATAATTGCTCAGTATTTTTTGCGTTAGATAGTAGGTACCTATCCATGATGTTCGCTCGTGTTAAACAGTCCAACAACAAAAACATGCCAGTATCTCCATATAAGTAGGTACCTGATCTTTAGTTAAATAGCAGGTCTTGCGATTATTTTGCAACATTTTAAAATATGATTATACGATCTAAAATGAAAAACTTAACTCGACATTGTTTTTCACAACCATAATATCGCATTTCACAATAGCCATTCATCATTGAGTAGGACTATAAATCTCAAATTAGGGACATAGTAAAGTTTTACTGACTCCGCAACCTCAGGTAGAGTTCATATTTCTCCTGGAAACACAATTTAGTAAAATGGTTTAGAGTCTTTAGAGGAATACCAGGCAGGTAGACCGTGGCGTTGACAATACGTTTCCTTTTTGGTCCCGAAGGAACTTTCACATCGGGTAAGATGTCATCGAAGTAATTTACGATTTGAAGCAGCTTATTGAAACAAATCACGCCGGGTGGCTAGATGACAAAAACGGTTCGACGCTGCGCATATGGCTCATTGTTAACATTGTAAGGAAAGTCGGAACGAATTGTAAATCGGATCAGAATGCCGAGTGACGCCCATCGAGAAGCCGAAACAATCGACGGGCCGTAGGTACAGTATTGAAGACGCACGGACAATCTCAACATTGTGCAATACATTACAAAGGAGGCCGGAGAAATCCAACTGAGTTTATGGCTCGAGAGAAAACAGATTTTTGACATCGGCTCGGTTGTGCTTTATCTTCCTTGCATGTGTGATTGTAAATCATCTTGGCATTGGGTAATTGTACCCATGAAGCTGTATTCTGTTGGATCGAAGGCAGCGGTTTTCGGTGTTCGTTATTTGACTAGGTAGGTATCATTTTAACGTGTACGTAACAAACACGCAGTAGAATTAACTTGATTCAAGACACAATACCGCATGTGTAAACAACAAATTGGTTTACGCGATCTTTTTACAATGAGGCGGCAATTAAATTCGTCTGAAACCTTGTTTATTTTAATGCATAATTCTATAGTGAATGGGTTGTTAACGGAGAGCCATCCATTACCACCCAAGGTGCGCGAGTTAGTCTTGCAGTATTGTTTGCTTTAGCATTGTACTGCCAATGACAGATAAGAGCCAGGTAATGAGCACAAGCGATCCACAATGGAATCTTCCTGGGCTTACCCACAGCCGCCGCTGTGAAACATTGAATAGAGCTTTCTTTCTCAATTCATTGGTTATTAACTTCGGTTATGTCGGGCGGGATAATGAATAACTACCCAAATTGATTGGCTAGACAGGTAGGTCGTCCAGAATACTCTGGAAGTTTAGGATTTTTTTTTTCTATTTATTTGGGTATACAAACAGTTACAACAGTTGATAACTAAAACTAGATTGATATTATTACGTATAGATATTGTGTAACCAGCACCGTAAACCACATGTTAATTATAACTAAATAGTAAATAGAATTGAATAAGGTATCCCAATTTCTCTTTTCGTACCTACTTTTAAAGTATTTATTTAAAAGAAAATATTTGATTGAATATTGATTATTTACATCCTAAAATTTTAGCATATGAAAACCAACGAATTTTTATTAAACCTATTTAGTAGTGCAGGGTCATAATAAACCTCGTAAAACATGGTTATTTCTGATGGTCAAAGGAACGATCACGTGTTACAGTAGAGTCAGTAACCTGAAGGATTAATCGTTCCCAGATATTTTGCGTGGTTTTAGGAAGTCGACCGTGAAGTAGGTCACTTCAAGCGAATAGCAAGCAGCAATACTGTGCATTTGTATCTGTTGTATGTAGGTATATTGTTTTGTGGTTTGACCTGACCCAGGTGCTCGATAGGCCGTCGGCATGGTCTTCTCTAAGCATTTTCATCGTCACTCCAGCGATTCTCGGGTCTCGGGTCATCGACGGCGGCCAAAGCCGGCGAACGAAATGCCTTAGGGACCGTTCAAGATGCAAGAGAAAGCGGCGGTGAGACTCGAGCTATTTTGTTTGAGAATGTAATCATGAAACACTACTTTAAGTTAAGGCAATAACAAAACACGTGGAAACCTAAAACTTTGCAAAGTATACTAATGAGAAATCAAATGGACTTCACCGCGTCTCATTTGCATAACAAATAGCTATGTTAAGTTACTTAAGTTATACAGAGACAGCTAACACTGAATTTCACGTTTAAAAATTTACCTGCAATTATTAACTGATCATTATTTAAGTGGCATAGCTCCTTTAAAAATATGTACAGGCATCGGCACGGATCTTGAGCGGTGGCCTTCGATGCGCAGAATTCGGCGGGACGCAGCGGGCGCTTTGTCGACCGCTTATTGCCCTTCAGCCATAAACATGCGCAGAAATCCCCTCCACTTTCGCTGTTAAAAATCCGTGCCGGGATCTGTTATTACAGTACAAACAGGTGGGTTACAAGACAGCATATCGTCGATAATCAGGGTAGATTGACCTTGTAAACTTTCATGTAGCGATACCGAAGGTTTCTCCTCGCTTGCGCCGGAGCCTGCGTTCACAGCTGCCGGACTGGTTTGTCCACTCGGGTCGGATTGATTTAACGTTAGCTCGATCGCGAGACTCTGTACCATCATGTCCGCTCGGTACTTCATTACCACCTAACTAGGTACTTTGGCGATTGTAGTAAACGAGAAATTAACAACCCTTTATATAATATCATACCGACGTCATTAAAGCCCAATTTAAATGGTAAAACCCGTTTAATCTCAACCGTAAAAGTAGTTGTTGAACAGGTTGACAACATAGAAAGACCAGCACTGGATAGGGGGCGTTCACAAATTACGTGAGGTAATTTTGTCCAATTTTTAATGCCCCCTGCCCCCTCTGTGAGATATCGTGATGAGATTCTTCTCGACCCCCTCCCTCCCCCAAAAATCTCACGTGAGATTTTTCAAATACTTGGTTTTTTGTGTATTTTGATCATTGTACTCAAGATTTTCTATAAATAGGTATAGACACCACAACTTTAGGCGCCATCAGGGATAGATAATTAAAATTTTGAAATTGTATAGGTACCTCTGTTAGGTCCTATTTGTCAGTTTATTTATTTATCCAAGCGATCTCAGAAACGGCTTTAACGATTTGGACGAAATTTGGAATATAGTGATTTAAGGGGCGACAATTCGATAGGTCTCATAGGTATCTGAGAAAACTCAGTTTTAACTATTTTCCTTTCCAGGTCCTTAAATTAATTTAATAAAGCTCTAAGGTAGGTACACTGTTTTTTTATGGAGAATATGCCTAAATGTGTTTTTTTTATGGTTTGCTAATAAAATATTTTGTAGGTGGTCCTTGATGCAGGAACCGTTTGGTTGGCTACCACTGTTTTACCTTCTAACCTTTTCACAAGGAAAAATAAGTATTCAATGTGTTGATTTTCGGAATATTATATGATTCATCAGGTGGGGGACTTACTTACCAATCAGGTGGCCTGTGTGCTTGTTTGCCCATGATGAGATTGATGAGTTTTACTCAACCTTGTGAAATTATTAAAATATTCTATACTTAACTCATTGAAAACCATAAGTACCTATTAAGAAGAAAATGTTAATTGCTTTATGAATGTGTAAAAAAAAAACTTTTAATTACTGTTAAACATGACAGATGATTTTGAGTGCAGATTGCATATACCTACCTACAATAATTAGTACTGCAATTATGATATGAATGATAAAGAGTTTTTATCTAGTTCAATAAAAAAAACTTGATACCTATAAAGTGACTGAATGTTAATTAATTTATCACAAAAATAAGACAAAAATATTAGACTTAAAATAATACTAATTGTCAATTTTAGTCTACTAATCAGGCCTTATCATCAAGGATCAACTAAAAGGAAACCAAGCAGGAAATTATTAGAAATAGGAACTAAAACAATCAAGAGTACTGATTTTAAATTATCATGAAATTCCCAAATTTGACATGAAAAAACATCATTCAAGCAAGGAATTTAATTTTAACTAGATTATATTACTCATACTTATATTACTTATGCCAAATTTCATTCCAATCCATACAACCCTTTGACCTGTGCAGTGATAGATCAGTCAGTCAGAAACATTTCAGTTTTTTTATATATTTAGATTGACAGAGTATAAATTTGTCATTGTGCATGTCTTAAAAGAATAATTAATATCTACTACTACTACCACTACTACACACTATTACACTATTTGTGTCCCACTGCTGGGCACAGGCCTCCTCTCACCATGAGAGGGTTTGGGCTATTGTCTCCACACAGGCCCAGTGCAGATTGGGGACTTCACACACATCTTTGAATTGCTTTGCAGATGCGTGCAGGTTTCCTTATGATGTTTTCCTACACCGAAAACCTCAGTAGCTGTACACAGTAGCTGTACAATTTACAGACGGGTAGCATAGCAACAAACTATACACTTACCTTCATCATGAATCTATCTTTTTTACCTGATTATTTAGTCCAATCTATTTCGTAGTTTTACAGTTTATTTATATAGAATGGACAGTCATGGTGAGAGATTTTGTTTTTTGATTATTCCAATGGGAGCCATTATGTATCCATTACTTTAAGGATTTACTTGGTACAATGAATAGTGAACATATATGAACACACTGAGTTTTAAAAAATATAACCCACTCACCTTATATACAAGACTGAAGTGCCGTTCACTATTCGTCTCCAACCTAAAGGCACAGTAATTGTTTGTGAAGCTTCACTTTGTGTAGTCCTAGCAAGTTCTGAGGAGTCTGCGGGCTGCGCGGAGCCTGCGGGCAGCACTGCCAGCACTAGCCCGTCCGGAGTGCGCACCAACTGTGGGCTCTCGCTCTCCGACAATCCCGTACTCACACCCACTTGCTGATTCAATATACTTATACTTTGATTCACTATTGACTGGTGTGAAACACTTTGTTCTAAAAACTGATAGTTCACATAACTTTTGTCCACTAATTCTCTGTCAGTACCACTCCTTCTTTCACTGCTGGCACTTTGAACTGCACCACTCTCTATAAACTGATTGAAACCCTGCTGTAGCACTACAGACTGAATAGATTGCCCGGCATCGTCTGGATTCAATACGCCAGGACATCTATTTTGATATGTCACTAACTCCCCTGTTTCAATTGGTATCCTAGAATTGTATGTATCCACACCACACACTTCTGTATTTATTGCATTACTACTACAGTCTCTTCTTACAGCTATGCTGACCGATCTGTCCAACGTCTTGCTCTCTTCAATTTTTACAG
>OZ020280.1:9004738-9052304 GCA_963971205.1 Aethes cnicana
CTCGCATCGCTCGCGGGCCTCCGATCATACCTCGCTGTAACAACGACACGCTCCACCATCCTCGACCGAACGCTTTTTAGGTACGAATGTCATCAAGCGTATCTGTGATCGTTTTATGACGGACTAAACGGGTCGTCCTAATATTTTTATGGCGGTGCCCCTATTGGCCCCATTGTAAAACGTAATGGACCACTCTTTAAAGATAATAAAATAGGTAGCACTTTTTTACAACTGTATCTTATTCATTAGTTAAACCACTGCCACACTATCCGAGGATGTAAAAAGGTCACACAATAAAAAGAGTTCGCTTCATAATCGAGCAACAAACTTATATGGCTTCCATAAACTTTGTTTTGATTGGTTGCACTACACAAATTGAGACCGTAAAACTACTCTACGATCACTGAGAACATTTTATGAAAACGATTTCGTCACAACCAAAACGACGATGCATTGAAATGAAGCACGGCGAATAACGAATGAAGAAACTAGCTCTGTACTAGGAATATCTGTTGGCTGACTCTACATCTTTCTTGCATTAAAAAATAACTGGTAGAGGAAAAGAGATGCAACATTGACATAAATTGTCATCTGGTGGCCGCATTATGAACTAAAAGGTCGGCACATCAATGCCTGCTTTACCGACAGTATTTGTTTGTAGCGACATCTATCGACAACTCACTAGAAATCAGCTGGATGTAAAAAAAAAACACTGTCTATGGGTAACATGGAGGTAATAAATACAGAAGTACATCTCGAGCGAGTAGTGTTAATTTTAAAACAATGAAAATTAAGCTGAAATACGTGAGCCACGAAGGTTGTTTTCGTCTACAATTCAAAAACGTGCACAATATTTCACCCGATGCTCCTACCTTTTTTAAAAAAAATCTGTTATGAGGTTAAATAAAGAGATAGCCTTTTACATCCTTCAGGTTTTTTTTTTTTTTTTAATCCTTCAGCCCCGCCCACCTGGCACAGTTTGGTCCCCTTAGTTGGTCCCGGAGGTAGTTCCAGGCTGCGTTCCGAATCGCGCTTAGAGCGCTCACAGCACCTTGCATCCTTTTTCCTCTTAGGACTCCACTTTCAAGAGGAAAAGGGATGCAAGGTGCTGTGAGCGCTCTGAGCGCGTTTCGGAACGCAGCCCATTATGGAAACATTGTTGGCTGCGTTCCGAATCGCGCTTATAGCGCTCACAGCACCTTGCATCCTTTTTCCTCTTAGGACTCGACTTTCAAGAGCAAAAGGGATGCAAGGAGCTGTGAGCGCTCTGAGCGTGTTTCGGAACGCAGCCTGTGTCAATGTCAAATTGACAATGACATCTCTCTCAAACGTCAACAAAAAAAACAGCAACAGCAGCACGAGTTGTACTGTGTGCAGTGCTGTGCTCATTTAATAGATTTTACGCCTGTATAACGGCTTGTAAAGATAGGTAACATTTAATTGCATAAAAAAGACTTGGTAAAATGAAGAGAAAGCGAAGCAAAGTTCAAGATGAGACCGAAGAGAAGTGAGTTCCTTTCCTTAACCTTTTCGTAAGGTTATGTCATGTGCTTTTTAATTTGCTTATTTTGATCATGAGTAAATCTGTTTTGGTTTAAATGAATAACTGTTTTCAGACTATCCGGACTACTGTTTCACAAATCGAAAAAGTTGACTGAAAAGTTAAAGACTGAAGATATTAACTTGGACGGGGAGTTGAAACCAGCTTGGATAGATGAAGATGACCAAAATACTAAGGCTACCACGACATCCGACACAAAAGCGACCTTGTATACCGATAAACTGAAACAAAAATATGAGATGATGGTGGGAGTACCGAGTTGGGCTAAGGTTACTCCTATCAAAACGGAAGATGAAGCAGAAGAGGAGAAAGCCTTACGGACTGTTGGCCATTTAAAAAAGAAAGAAACAGGGTGTCTTAAACCCAAGGTGTTACAAATAAAAACATTGCCCAAGATAAACACACAAACATGGAATGAAGGAAAACTAATTTCATGTGTTGAATTCCACCCTAAGCTAAGTGTGGCTCTTGTTGCGGGAGATTCTGGTGTTGTATCTTTACTATCTGTCGGAGGTGAAACCAATAACAAACTACACAGTTTTAAATTGAAAGGCTGGAAAATATCAACAGCTTCTTTCACACCTGAAGGCACTCATGCAGTCATTTCATCCCAATCCATTGGCAAACAATATTGTGTGTATGATCTTGTTAAATCACAACTGGAAATGGTTGACTTACCACTTGTGGTAAAGAAACCCAAGATTTTTGAAATGTCCAGTGATGGAAAGTACATTGCTACAAGTGATGGCTTTGATGAAATATTCATTTTGTCTGCAAAATCCAAAGAATTGCTTAGACGGGTGAAACACAACTCTAATGTGGTGTCAGTATGTTTCTCCCATAACTGTGAACAGCTCTATTGTTACGGCATGCAGGGAGAAGTTACTATATGGGACTTATCTATGTTCAGGTCTGTGAGAAAGTTTTATGACCAAGGTTGTGTCAATGCATCAACATTGACCGCCAGTCCATGCGGAAGACTACTAGCCGCAGGAAGCGGTGAAGGCATCGTAAATATATATGAGACATTGTCATTAAAGGAAACATCTACATACGATCCTGAACCATTTAAAACTATTAATAACTTAACAACTAAAATAACTGCTCTTAAATTCAATGCAACTACAGAAATACTAGCTGCAACATCAAATGTATTGCCAAATGCTGTTAAGCTGGTGCACATTCCTTCATATAATGTATTTGGTAATTTCCCAACACAAGGCAAGTTCCTTGGCAACTTAAATGCAGTTGGGTTTTCTCCCAACAGTGGGTACATGGCTTTAGGGAATGATAGGAAATGCGCTTACTTGTATAGGCTTAAGCATTATAAGAATTATTAATAAATTTTCTGTCTTAACAAGTGACTCTTACTCTGCCGTTTAGAATAAGATCAGATACTTACAAAAAAAAAACAATATGATATGTTGATGGTTTCGAACTTGCAAGCAATATAAAAGGTCCCTTGAGAGCATTTTATATTGTTTGCCAGTTCGAAAACTCCAGCCAGTGGGGGGCCTGCTCTCAGTCCCATGGGTTTTGGTCAACCTCTACCCATTTTTTTTAACTCAGCGGCAGGACCTACTGGAATGAAAACTTAAAAAAGGTGTACCTACCTAGTGGCCTAGTGGTTCGACCTCTGCCTCGCATGCAAAGGGTCGCTTTTCTGGGAAGGAAAACATCGTGAGGAAACCTGCACGCATCTGCAAAGTAATTCAAGGATGTGTGTGACGTTCTTAATCCGCGTTGGGCCCGCGCGGGGACTATATAGCCCAAAAACCCTCGTGATAGAGGAGGCCTGTGCCCAGCACTGGGCCGTAAATAGGCTGTTGTGGTGGTGGTAATCTGGAAGAAGATCAAATTAACTTGCAAGATTTGATTAGATTAAATAAGCAAGCAAACATTGGGACAGGTGACACTAAATAAAAAAGTATCTGTTGATAAGGGGGGGAGGAGGTGGTAGATGGACGCTGCAGATTTGGTAAGATTGCAATTGTTTTGCTGTGCTGTATCGATACCATTTGTTCTGTTCACACCTACATAGAAAGAAAGAAAAGAAACGGAAAAAATATCTCCTTGCCATGTTATTTATGATCCACTTAAGAGGGTTTACTCCCAAAGTTGGCAACGTCGCAAATAGCGTCAAGTATTTCGTAGTTTTCATTAATTTCAGAATGAAAATATGAATCATCACTCTATGGTTGAATAAAACATTAAGTATGGATTGCAACAATTATCCTAGGAACATGAAATTTTTAGGATTATGGAAGTACTATCTTTTGAAAACTTTCCATCGCATTTCCATACATTTTAATGTAATCTTATCATTTGAATGCCTAACCAAGAAATATAAAACGAGACGCGTCATTGAACCATACAATGATAACTTCTTTTTTAATTCAGTAATATTGAGAAATTCATAAAAACAGCGAAACATTTGACAGCTATATGCGACGTTGTCAACTTTCGGAGTAAACCCTCTTAACTTGTATGATGATGGGGTTCCATAGGAAATGTTTAAAAAATAAAGTCAAAACCTTTCGTTTATTGCATTGTAGTAAGGTATTTATTTTATTGGCTATACATTTTATTCCGAAATAAATATCATAGCATGTTAAGTTCTATGAAGTTTAAAGTGACCATTATACATATGTACTTGTAAAGTGAAGGCAAATGAATACAATTAAATTATTTCTTGTGATTTATTAAATTTTATTATTTACGTGCTAAACAGAAACATATATATCTAAATAATTAAGATAGTCGTTAAGTATACGTTTTTATGTAATATGAGACTGTGGTTAGCCATTTCAAGTGAACACAATTATCTAAAAGTGAAGTAAATATAAATCATAGTAATAATTTACTTCATAGTACAAACAAGTATACTACTTCAATCGCGCAATGCTAATGAACCTGATAATTCCATACAAGCTATTATACATTAAACTAATCGGGTATTTTTACTAGCAACAGCTAAGTCATAAAAAGAAGTTAAAGTGAAATGAAAACGGCATACAATACAATACAAAAACTGATCTAACTTGTCATAGCATGAGAAAAGCATGTAATTAAAACTGAAAGCAACGCTAACAATCATAATTCATTATGTGGCTTTGTCAGTAGATTAATTCTCATTGCAACTAACAAGCGAGACTCAGCATTCTGACTCAAGCAAATCATAGAAAAACCTAAAATGGCTCAATAAGCATAACAAATTTTAGTCGATAAATATATCTAGGGACATACTTTTAAAACTCATACGGAATAATACTTCTCACAGAGTAAAATAATGAGTGAATTTTTTAAACGGACCTCGTAATTACACTGTTGCCAAAGCTAACTTAAGTAGCAATTCCATTTTTTCCCATTTAACTTGAGGCTGTCGTTATCACCGATATGTGACACACGAAGGACGACAGTAGAGATAACCTACGATAGGAAGTCCCGCCCCTCCACAATTCAAAATGCTTCAATGTATTTGGAAAGTATTTAAAAAGCACCACCAACACTCTCAACGCATGTTTTACGGCTGTCTCAGCACGCACACATGCGTTGAGTATTGGTGGTGCTTTTTATATATTTTGAAGCGTTTTGCACTGTGGAGGGGCGGGACTTCCTATCGTAGATTACCTCTACGACACTATTGCGGGGTCTGTTTTAATAAGTCTGCAGCTGTCAGCCAATGTTGCAGTGGAATCGGTTGGGTCCAAAAGCGGCCTCGGGGCGTTTAGCTGGTGGCGCACTGAACGCGGTTCATGCCGGGGTGCTCATCGTCCTCGTCGTAGGCCGGCCCCTGCCGCCGCCGCCGCGACTCCTGCTCCGGGTCCAGCTCGATCAGGTGACACTCCTCCGCCAACTCCGGGATGTCCACCTGAGGAAAAACGTCAACTATGAAGATGGAGTCTTTTAAACACAGTCAAACCGTGTAAGCTGTTTTTTCAACAGTCAAACCGTGTAAACTGTTTTGTGGGACACTTTTTCTAGTTTATATTTTTGTATTCTCTAATAAAAAAATAAAAACGTTATTAATACTAACGAAATGCACACCATACGCAATAGCGAGATGGGAAAGAACCGGAAGGGACATGCTAGATGAAGTTGATCTACAAGAATAACGATAGGGAAGATAATAGGCTTCTGCAAGGCTACAGGAAGGTTCAACGGGGCGACGGCGCCGGGAGCGGATAACCCGTAATCCCAGGGAAGACCGGGTAAATGGGTGAAATGGTTCTGAATGGAGGACCGATTATCCGACTGAAACCTGGCAGTCGTCCACTTTTGTAAATAATCTAATATATAAAATTCTCGTGTCACAGTGTATGTAACCAAACTCCTCCGAAACGGCTCGACCAATTCTTATAAAATTTGGAGTGTATGTTCAGTAGGTCTGAGAATAGGATGTAAGCTATTTTTTATACCCAAAAAATAATCCAAGGCGGTATGTCCCAAGATATTTATTTTTTATTTTATTTTTATTTATTGGTACTATTTGTATGAGAGGTTGCGCTCTAGATACAAACTATGCTGTCCGGTTTCTTATAAAAAAATCAACTACTTACATACTAACATTTTCAACTAGTGTTTCACTTATTCATATCAGATGTGATAGCTGATAGCACAAGCTTTGCTTACTTTTTGGAACTAAGAGTTGTCTAGGATTCAGAATATTTGAATAAACATCCATCCACTAAAACAATCAGATTTTGGAGTAGATAATAAAATTATCTAATTTTTGCAACAGATTCTGTGTCTGTCAGTAAATTTAACTCTTTACAGGTAGTGTTGTAAGTACTTAATACATTGTTATAAAACGTGAACAGTGCGACGTAATTACGTCTCCAATTTGCCCTTGATTACTAATCAGCTGTTTGATGAATGATGACGCATAAGTAGTTCGAATAAGAATAACACGGTAGGAATACCGTGAAATTTCACGGTATTATTGTTCTGTCAAAGATCCAATTGGATTAAGACTGACTTTTCCTAATTGGAATGGCATGGTATATTCAACCAAGCTGCCATAAACGTAAATACAGATTTTACAGAGCTCTGCGGGAATTTTTATGATGTGCATTGAAAAAAATATCCCATTCATCCAACTAGCTATTCTATAATTATGTGGGTGAGATACTTACCACAGGCCGAGGTGGCAAGCAGTTTTCCAGTGCTGGAATGACTTCAGGCGGAATGTTGCTCGGGAAATTAACTAGGAACTGAATGATGAGTTGACCCTTCTCAAATGGGTTCTTGTACATCGGCATACCTGGAAATGGATATTTATTTTAGCAAAATCTGCTATTTACTTCTGCACGCGATTTTGTTGGTCATTATTAAAGACTAGCTTCTGCCGGCGACTTTGTCCGCGTGGAATTCGGTAACAGCGTTCCCACGGGAACTATGCGTTTTTCCAGGAAAAAAAGTAGCCTATATGTTGACCAGTGTTATAAACTACCCCCATAAGAAATTTTGTTACAATCCGTCCAGTAGTTTTCGAGTTAAATCCGGATATACAGACAATTTTTCCTAAAATACTTATTCAGTGTTCAGTATCGTTTATATAGTCCCCTCGACTTTTAATTTTCAAGTTTCAGACGCGACTTCTTCTATAGACGTATTATTAATTATATTTAGCTCTGGCATCATCATACGCAATGGCGAGATGGGAAAGAACCGGAAGGGACACGCTAGATGAAGATGACATACAAGACCTAACGATAGGGAGGAAGGGCTTCTGTAAGGCTACAGGAAGGTGCAACGGGGCGACGGCGCCAGGAGCGGATAACCGGTAATCCCAGGGGAGACGGGGGAAACGGGTGAAATGGTCCCGAATGGAGGACCGATCACCCGACTGAAACCAGGCAGTCGTCCCCTTCTATAAATAATAATATATAAGCTCATACTAACCTTCATTCAAGACACACTTCACTTCGCCATGCTTGGTAACCTCACCAGGCATGACAGTTATCACAATGTCCCTGTCATCCAGGGTCCTTATCACTTTTTGGAAGCCACACAGGGCCTCCACCAACTCAATGTTGAGGCGGATCACGAGATCATTGCCGGAGCGTTTGAATATCTGTAACAATTAATTGCTTCATCAATGGACAGTTGTTTAGATTGTGAATGAAAATACACTAGCTAAAGCAAAGCAACAAATAGAAGCAGTGAATAATGAAAATAGTATTTTTATCACTGATTCTTGCCTAATGTCAGTGTTAGTAACACAATAGTACACAATAGTCACAATAGTACACAGTACTAGTAGTGTATTTCCACCGAATGCTCCGAACTAAATTTATGTACTCACTTCATGCTCCTTCTCATCTAGAACAATGATGAGATCACCGGCCTCCAGTTCAGGCTCCTGGTCGCCCTCGCCGCCGAACACGATCTTCTGGCCATCAGTCATTCCCTTGTCAATGTGGACCTCTAAAATTTTACGGTCACGCACGGTTTTCCGGCCCTTTGAACAAAATTATACCATTTAACAAAAATTACCATCAACAACTACCATTTAATTAAAACAACAGCCTAATTGCGTCCCACTTAGGACTTAGGCTATACTCCCTATGTCCATTTAACACAAAAGTCTGTAATGATCACTTTGTTCAGTTACCTGGCAAAGTTTGCACCGGTCCTTAGGGTCAATGATCTCTCTCTGTCCTCGGCACTCGCTGCAGACCGTCTGTATCTGTTGAATCATGCCCGGAGCCAGTTGCTGGATTTGAACCTGCATGCCGGTTCCACGGCATGTTGGGCAAGTTTGAACAGCACCCTGAAACGGACAAGTGCTTTTATAGGTTATGTTGTAAAACATGATAATTTTTGATGAATCATCATGATTATGAGTTTAGAGTGATTCAAGAAGGTTTTAGTATGTCATTTGTTATAGATTAACACTCAAATCGCGCGGGAACGCTATAAAAGAATCCCACGCGGACGAACTCGCAGGTAGAAGCTAGTTTGTAAAAAGTATCAATCTCAAGAAATCATTATCCTGATAACACTCAATGACAAAGCAGCTTTTAGAGCTGCATCTACCTAACCTATGAACAAAGGAATTTCAAGTTTATTCATCTAATAGAAATTTCAAGCCACTAATACAATACTGTAGGTAAGTATTTTTATTAGTCTCCTCTCATGCAAGAAAAGTGACAATGTAGCCGAAGATATAACATTGCGTGGAATTTTCTTATACAATTTTTTGGCTTACCTTCTTACCACCACGCCCTTCACACTTTTCGCAAATAACGTTCTTCTGTAAGGCGAGCTTCCTGACGGCTCCACGGTAGAGCTCCTCCAGTGTCACGGACAGCTGGTGAATGACGTCCTTGCCCTTGCGCTCGCGGCCGCGGCGCCGCCCGCCGCTGAAGCCTCCACCGAAGAACATGTCGAAGAGGTCCATCGGAGACGAGAAGCCGCCACCACCACCACCTCCCTCCTTGAGCGCTTGTTCTCCACCTATATCAAGCATGATTTTAATAATTAAATTGCAAAAGTTCAATACATAAAACCATACATAAGGTTGTCTGGAAGAGATCGCACTTTAGCGATAAGACCGCCCGGTGTCACCCTTATTTTTCTGTTAAATGTATTTACTTGTGTAATTGTTTTTTGGTGTTCAATAAAGTGTATTTGTATTGTAATGTATCGTAATTGTACATATATATAAATTTTATAGTATAGAATAATAGTTGGTGTTTCAAATGATAGTTTTTATACAAAAGGTTCCTTATTCATACTGAAAATACTATAGCTTAAATGGAATAGAAAGGAACTCAGCAAAGCAAAACCCCATTTTCACAAAATAATACCTTTGAACAACAACATACATCCACTGAAAGACTTTTAAACGTTTAAGGCACAAATGTACCTTGATCTGGATGAATGTACATACAAGGCAGACACAAGTGTGCCTTGTTCTGGATGAATGTACATACAAGGCAGGCACAAGTGTGCCTTGTTCTGGATGAATGTGCATACAAGGCAGGCACAAATGTGCCTTGTTCTGGATGAATGTACATACATGGCAGGCACAAGTGTGCCTTGTTCTGGATGAATGTACATACAAGGCAGGCACAAGTGTGCCTTGTTCTGGATGAATGTACATACAAGACAGGCACAAGTGTGCCTTGTTCTGGATGAATGTACAAAGTACAAAGGCAGGCACAAATGTGCCTTGTTCTGGATGAATGTACCTATAAGGCCAGCACAAATGTGCCTTGTTCTGGATGAATGTACATATGAGGCAGGCACAAGTGTGCCTTGTTCTGGAGGAATGTACCTATAAGGCAAGCAGAAGTGTGCCTTGTTCTGGATAGATGTACATATAAGACCAGCACAGATGTGCCTTGTTCTGGCTAGGTGAATGTACATTTAAGGGTGGCAGAAATGTGCCTTGTTCTGGATGAATGTACATATGAGGCAGGCACAAGTGTGCCTTGTTCTGGAGGAATGTACCTATAAGGCAAGCAGAAGTGTGCCTTGTTCTGGATAGATGTACATATAAGACCAGCACAGATGTGCCTTGTTCTGGCTAGGTGAATGTACATTTAAGGGTGGCAGAAATGTGTCTTGTTCTGGATGAATGTACATATAAAACCTAATGGAGTTTCTTGAATTTGGACATGGCATGGCATGAAAAATATAATGCTTGAGAGAGAGGATTAACTCACACCTTTATGAATGAATGTATTGGCTTCAAAAGTGCATTTACTTATTGAATGAGTGTGTTGGCTTTGAAGTGAAAATTACTTACCTTGGTCGTAGATTCTTCTCTTGTCAGCGTTTGAGAGGACCTCATAGGCCTGAGAGATCTGCTTGAAGCGCTCCCCTTCATTTGGATTCTTGTCAGGATGATACTTGAGTGCTAGTTTCCTATAAGCCTTTTTCAGATCGTCTGCAGTGCAGTTAGGCTTAACCCCAAGTATATCATAAAATGTAGTTTCTTTAACCATTTTTATGTCTGAAATTATTTAAAAAATAATATAACAATGAATAGTGTGTGTAGTGTAAAAAATATAACATGTAGTAATTAATTTACAAAAGCACTGTGCATAAATTAGTTATCTACTACTGAAATAGTACACAGTATTTAAAATTGATTAATTTATATGCATAAAAAAGATGACAGTATCAATATAGTGCTTGATTGAATTTATTCCTCTTGAGAGATAATTGAGGAAGCTTAACTATTTAATAAGTAATTTATAACATGGTTATGATGACTGGATCAATAGCAGAGCAGAACTAAATTAACTGTAGTGCAATGAACCCTAAAAGTCAGATTACCGTTTACAGATAGGTGTACCCTTTCTTCAATAATTACGTAAAAAAAGCTGTGCAGACTTGAAAATAATTAAAAAATACATGATTATACCTTCACGTTTTTTCAACGTGGTACGGTGGTGGTAGTGATTGCGCTCAGTTGCGCTACTAGTTACGAATATTGATTAACTGGAATGTAGGTGCAGGATGGAAAACATCCCAAAACCGCAATGAAACGCTTTCTAACCCAACCTCTAGAATTATAGTGGAAAATGAATAACGGTGTATATACGTACCTTACTACAATAACTCCACTAGTGCTTTCGGAATGGTGATGGATAATGAATGACACACAATACAAGCACAATGTAAACTTCCAGAAAAACTAATCACTTGCACACGGTACCTCTCAGTATAGGAAAACTCTTTTGACACCACTCTGACGCAGTCGAAGTTCAAAAATGACGCGAGACTAGCGGAACAGTTTAATAAAACCTCGGTACGTGTATGAATCGCAAGCAAAATGTGCTTTTTCGAGAAAATTCTTGACTATTTTAATTAAAAGGAAATAAAATCAGAATATGTCGTAATGTAACAGTTTCTCTTTTACTCTTAAAAAATTAAACATAGACACTAGCGCCACGTAAGTAAAACATTTAGTTTACGGAAAATGGTTGGGTATTAGGCTATTTCCACGTCGTTCAAGACACAATATAAAACGCTCAAAACACACAAATGTTAACGCCCTTATTTAACAAACGCTAGTTACGTACGTTGACAGTTTAAAATAACCTGCCCTACCCTGAGTGACGTTTTAATTTTTTCTTCTGTCAACTGCAAGAAGGCACAGAAAGCAAAAGTAAACATCCATACATGCAGTTCTAGAAATATTTTACCTATTTTTATGTATTGCTTATATTTTATAGCGACGCTTGAATTTGACACACGATATACATTTCTATTTGAAGATATCGAAAATAATTCACCTACCGAGTAATCAGAGGTGAATTGGAGTAAAAATAAACTTATCACTTGTTATCATTTCATTACGCGACATGGCAAGTGTGTATATAGGTGTAGAGGTGTAGGTAGGCATATAGCCCTAGGCAGTCGTAATCAGAATCAGTCAGTCAGTCAGTAAACCGACTCAGTAATCAGTTGCTACTTTTGTACACGGCGGGGCTGACGTCCAGTGTTTTATTTTTATTTACACCATCGTATAAAATTAATTAAAGTTTAGTGAAATCTTTTTAACCATGGCAGAAAAGCAACTGAAGAATAGAGTTTGCATTATTGGCTCAGGAAACTGGTGAGATTGGTGCATTTTGGCCTTAGGTTGTTCATTATCTACTGTTTGTTTTTCGGTGATATCAATCGTCCGCAAGTAGTTCCGTAGTGGAATGGTTCTGTAACCTTTTACATATTGAGGCGATGACATAACGAGGATTTTCTTGGTGCCCTGTTAAAAGTAAAACGCGGAAACGTAGTTCGGTTATGAACTGACCTTCAGACGGTTTTGCGTTTTTGTAAATTTTATATGTACACCTATATACACAGAATGTTACTCCAGACTTTTTTACTTAAGAGTCTTGTTTAAGTATGTTTATTTTCATTTAACAGGGGATCAGCAATTGCTAAAATTGTTGGTAAAAATGCAGCCCGTCTTCCCAACTTTGAAGACAGGGTCACTATGTGGGTGTATGAAGAAATAATAGAGGGAAAGAAATTGACAGATATCATCAATGAAACACATGAGAATATTAAATATTTACCTGGACACAAATTACCCCCTAATGTTGTAAGTATAAATAGAGACTATCAAATGAAATCAAATTATTTATCCGGCAAAATGGCCATGTCTGGTTACTTTTACACATCATTTGCAATTTTATTTTTGGTCAAACTACCTACTTCTGAACTACTGAATTTGTAGTTTTACTATAGTAGAATTCCTTAGGGAATATCTAAGTTCTTACATTAATAAATTACTATGAATTTACAATGCTTAACTTAATTATTCTTATGAGTGAACTTGGCATTCATACTTTAATGTATGAGTATTAGAAATGAGAAATTAACTCTGTTGTCTGTTTTTTACCTCTTCACACTTACGGATTTAACGGACGGACTGACAGACAGACAGATGGACATGATGAAATTAAGGGTTTCCATTTGGCTATGGAAAAAAATAATACCAAAAAGTAGCTAACTATTGTTAAAAGGAACATGAAGTTTCCAATTTGTAAGCGGAAGATATTTTTCCTCTGCATGTTGGCAGACTATCCACATGTGTTGGATGTGTGATATCTATTTTTGTCTTACTACCTTACGGGAGCTATTTCACTGCCAATGTCACTCTATACTCAATGACTTGTTATATAAGAATGATTTTTATGTTTTATCCACCATTTTAGAACAGATACATTTATTGGTTCATTCAAAGTAAAGTTTACAGAGCATTTAAGCATTAAATTGCATGATTATTCTTAGTCATTAATCTTATTTGATTCATATTATTAGATTACTTATTACTTATTTTAGGCATAATTTTCCAATAAGAATTACAGTTGAATTAAAGTTCTTCAGTATGATAATAGTGTCAGCCAAGTTAAATATGTAAGTAAGAGTTAATTACGATGCTTACCTTTTTAAACTTGTTTCTGATGCAGATTAAAAATGTGCTTTAATGCAATTTGAATTGGGTATAAATATTGATTAGTTTCTTGAGTTTCATTACCACATTCATTAAGTAAGTGTGATTACTGTGACTACTGTTTGTAATCCACTGTAAATGCATTTAACAAATTAATGATTATGTTTGAGGTAATGGAGTCAAAGCGACAGATTCTACCTGACAAATTCGAGGGGTCAGCATATTAAAACCTAGTTGTGCCCTGTGTCTTTGTCTGCATGGAATATAAAATTGACTATAACTTTTCTTTCCGATATCCGATTGTAATGAAACATAGCTTATATGTAGCTCCGAAGGAACTATCAACCTTTGAAAACTGCATTCAAAACAGTTCAGTAGTTCAGGAGACTTTACTGAACCAATTACTAAACAACACACTAAAATTAAATTTAAGATTTAAGGGATGTATAGTCCCTAAATTAAACTTAAGTCTAAGATATTAGAGATGGTCTAAATGGTCTTATATTAGGTACAAAAATTAATATGAGAGTACAGAGTACTTATCTAAATATGTATAACTAAAAAGAATAAAAAAAAGTCGCCGTGGGCGAGGGCCATTAGTAAATCCTTCGTAATGTCCCGTGAAACCAGGTGGCGATTCCCGACGTGGTGGACGCCGCGAAGGACGCCGACCTCCTCATCTTCGTGGTGCCGCATCAGTTCGTGCGCACCCTCTGCTCCACGCTGCTGGGCAAGATCAAGCCCACGGCTGCCGCGCTCTCCCTCATCAAGGTAAGGGATCCAAGTCACTGCTGCCCACCACCACAACAGCAGCCTATTTACGTCCCAATACTGGGCACAGGCCTCCTCTCATCACGAGAGCGTTTAGGCTATAGTCCTGTGGCCCATGTACATGGAAATCTTTATGATTTCGATCTCGGATGCGTCGAATGCGTTGCCTAGCCTTGAGGCCCAAGATAGTTCTGTGCCAGTAATTTCATTGGTTGCCTTAACACCTTAGCTTACTGGAATCACAGGGAGGACACATCCTATACATCGTGCTTGTTGCATTCGAACACAATTCGAATGAAGTGTCAATGTTCGCGTGCGAGGACGTCTGGACACTTGCAAATGTGTGTGTACCACTACGCGGGCCAATGATTCACTCTCCATCTTCGGATGAAACAAATGACGGTAAGGGCGAGTTGGGCGCGAGTTGCGCGCCGGCTAGATTCAGGCGGGTGATTCCGTGGCCATTCTGTATGTAGTACTACTAGTACTATTAAATATTCTGTGCCGGAATATTCTGGGGCCGTTCAAGTATTACGTAAGCAGATTTCTTACCATTTTTTACCCCCCAAGGGGGGCGCCCTTGTCATCAAAAGTAAGCAAAGCTCTTACCCCCTCCCCCTATGCTTACGTAAACATTTTTAGGTATAAATGTTTTTTTATATTGTCATTTTAAAAATAGGAAAATCCATGGAAAGATTAGGTTTAACTGATACACATAGAGTAAGGGACACAAATATTATAATCAGAAATAATATAATAGATGCATTAATTAGACAAGTGAATAGCGCGCGCTAATTTCCCTAATGCGCGGTAATTCCCCTAATCGGTTCTCAAAGCGAGTGCCTAAACATATGCATTATTTGCGGGAATCCCCGAAAATGCGTTTCGTTTTCACGCATAGACAATGTGAGGGTTGCCATTCGTGTAAAAATGTAAATAACTAACGATGACGTAATCATCATCTAGACCACCCTACCCCCCATGTCATCCAAAATAAGCAAAACAGAGACCCCCCCACCCCCCCTTGGTGCTTACGTAATACTTGAACGGCCCCTCTGTACACTGCTATTTGGCGGCAGGTTAGCGGGTAAGACAGTGGTACCCACCGGATGTACAGGTTGTGTTTTCAATTGCTTCTATGAAGAAGTGTTAAGGAACCTTACTAAGTTGTTTATTGGCAGGGCTTTGACATAGCGGAGGGTGGTGGCATTGATCTGATTTCCCACATCATCACCAGATGTCTGAAAATCCCTTGTGCGGTGTTGATGGGTGCCAACATTGCCTCTGAGGTAAGTCACATCTGTTACAATTTCGTAGAATTGAGAGCAATGATAACAAAGCTTTATTCTGATAACACAATAGTAGTTCCTACACTAGAAATTGTATTGTAGTCTCTATTTTACAACGAAAGTACAAGTATATTCGTTCGTATTCGTTCGAAAAATCTTCGTGTTGCTCTATCACATTCAAACTTTGATCTTCGAACTCAAGGCTATACCCACATGACACACCGAACTTCTTTCCCCAACAGGTTGCCGATGAGAAGTTCTGCGAGACAACAATCGGTTGCCGGGACGTGATGCTAGCGCCGACCATGCGAGACATCATACAGACGGACTACTTCAGAGTAGTCGTCGTGGACGATGAAGACGCCGTGGAGATCTGCGGCGCGCTCAAGGTAAACTTCAAGATAGTACCTATAGTACGACACAACTTCGAAGGCGCGTGGCGAAGCACTTAAGTCGTTGGCGCAGAGTCTATTTTTGCTTAATCCACGCGCCTTCGAAGTTGTGCAAACCTGTACCTCACTGGCTACGACCAGACGCTACGCCCAGTATTTACGCCACAGTACTCACTCCCTCTATCAATCACACTCACACTCTCTCTATCAATCTCTACAGCACGAAAGAACTTAAGGAGCGCGGCGAAACACATAAGCCGTTGACGCAGTGTCTATTTTTAGGGTTCCGTACCCAAAGGGTAAAACGGGACCCTATTACTAAGACTCCGCTGTCCGTCCGTCTGTCTGTCTGTCTGTCCGTCTGTCACCAGGCTGTATCTCATGAACCGTGATAGTTGGACAGTATTTCTATCGCCGCTATAACAACCAAATACTAAAAAACAGAAAAAAAAAAATACTTAAGGGGCTCCCTCCCATACAACAAACGTGATTTTTTTGCCGTTTTTATAGATAATGGTACGGAACCCTTCGTGCGCGAGTCCGACTCGCAAAAGGCCGGTTTTTGCTTTATCCACGCGCCTTCTAATTAAACCTGTACATCTCTGTCTTCAACCCGTATCCACCCACTGCCAAGTGAAGGTCCCTAAGGTTTGGCGCCACTTTCCCTTCGCCTGTGCTGTCATCCACCGGCTCCCAGAATGCGGGCTATCGCTTTTTTTTTCGCTAGAACCGATTGTGTCGCGTCGGGTTCAGTGTTGCCAATTTATCACATTATATGCCACATTATGATTCGTTTTTCGGTTCATTTTGACAAAAAAAACGCGAAATTTCGCAGCTTTATAAAGTAGGTAAACATTTAATTATGTAGGTAAATATAACTTAAAGGTGTACTGCATATAATAAACAGAGTGTAAAGTTTGCATTCTGTCTCGCAATGCAAATTAGTTACTTCTTACTGTAACTTTACGTAACACGTGAACATACATTGTTACTAATTTTCAACCTTTTAGCTTCGATTTAAGACTGAACGTGGGTTAAGCGATTTTCGTCTGTTCAAACGTTTATTTACAAAAGAGATTAAAATAGTTGTTCAGAATGTTGTTATTCAACCTGAACACTCCTATATTGCATGCCAGTGGTTATCAAGGCGAAGGTTATGTAGCTGACGATTAGTAAGGGCACCGCTGAGTATAGGACGCCCACTTCCCTTATTTACAGAACATTCACTTGGTAGGTAAATAACTGAATGCTCTTGTTGATTATTCTGCCTACTGATTAGCTGACTGACTTTGCTCTATCGAAGTCCAGAGACTTTTGAACTTTAGTCTTGTATTGCTGGATTAAATGTGAAGGAACCGATGAGTAATTATACGTGATTATTTCTATCGGTGTTTAATAAAGTTCAGACACAAACAGTGCCGGATTAGCCCACAAGCAAATTAAGCAATTGCTTAGGGCATCACGCATCACGTCTTGGCACCAAAAACGGCAAAAAAAAACGATTTAACGGGGGTTTCACACAGGTGTGCTTAGGGCATCAAGTAGTCTTAACCGACACTGGACACAAATATTATAATATACTTACAATAAATTTCGAGTATCAATTTAAGTATCTAAAATACTGCAATGAATGCGTAAAAAACGCCATTGTATTTTTAAACGAATTAAAGTGAAAGCACGTATAAGAAGGTAATACTTACCGGATTATGAATATCTGCCCTTCCGTGATTAGGTAAATACCGTGCCGTGCCCAATCGAAAGTAACAAATTCAAATTCAATCATTTATTTGACGGCCGGATTGGTCCAGTTGGAGTGACCCTGCATTCTGTTCCAATGGTCGCGGGTTCGAGTCCCGCTCGGGGCAAACTTTGTATGATGAACACGAATGTTTGTACTCGAGTCATGGATGTTTAGTATCTATATATGTATGTATTTCTCTATATAAATATTTATATCGTTGTCTAGTACCCATAGTACAAGCTTTGCTTAGTTTGGGGCTAGGTCAATATGTGTGAAATGTCCCAAGATATTTATTTATTTATTTATGTATTCAGAAAATTGGCCACATAGGGGCACTTTTACACATCAGACAAATAATTTACCAGCGCTTCCTAGACCCATTGCTTGAGAAGAAGCGCCGCAACAAACTCAAGCAGAAGGCCTTTTTTCAAAATTTCCACATAGTTACAAAATTTACATTTACATTACATGTATAAAATATAATATACATATAGGTATATACTAAAATTACATTGAAGGGATGTATAGTCCCTAACTTAAACTTAAATCTAAGATCTTAGAGATGTATAGTCTCCAAGCTCCAACCTTTGATTCTTATAAGAATATTATTGTACCTTTTTCTCCTTAAATATACGGTATGTTCTTCCGCATTTTCTCGCACAGTACCTACTTCTGAAATTGCCTGTAGCAATGCTAGTTGACCATGAAATAAATTCTAATTTGTCTGGTTCGTAACCAATGTTCACTAGTGCATTTGAGTTGAGCATATGATCTTATGATTATGAATCATTATTCACTTTATTCCTGCATAAAAATAGATAAATGTGCCCGAGCCGACTGATTGCCCGCTGCTGACCTTTGTCGGGAAATATTACACGTTACAAACAAAGTTAACACGTGATTGCTATAATTAGTAGGTACATACCTAAATGCACACGTTAAAACGTTCACGGTTTAAATCAATTGCTATTAAATTCGATAAGTAACGAACTCGTTTTTTCTAATAAATAACTTATCATCGAAAATTCTTTCGATTCAATATTGCACGAATAAAACGGATATTGCTTATTTTGAAGAGTAGGTAGCACTGGATTCGTTTAAAATTCCAAATATTCTTATAAAAAATATGCCTACCGAAAACATATGATTAAATATCTAAAAAGGCACAAGTTAATTTCCAAAATATTTGTATAGAAGTTTTTTTAGGCCAACACCAAAAGTTCAAGCAACAGCCATGATATTTATGACAAAATGCAAGTAAAAAAAAAATTGTATCGTAAGAAAACCGTTTTTTTTTGTCTCCGCATTTAAAAGGAAATTGTATTGGTTCATAGAACATCGTGGCGGTGGGCGCCGGTTTCGTGGACGGACTCGGCTTCGGTGACAACACCAAGGCCGCCGTGATCCGGCTCGGTCTCATGGAGATGATCAAGTTCGTGGACGTGTTCTACCCGGGCTGCAAGCTCAGCACGTTCTTCGAGTCGTGCGGCGTCGCCGACCTCATCACCACGTGTTATGGTGAGTCGTGTCCGCATAGAACATGGCGCCGCCACCTGCCTCGGCTCATGGAGATGATCAAGTTCGTGGACGTGTAATACCCGGGCTGCAAGCTCAGCACGTTCTTCGAGTCGTGCGGCGTCGCCGACCTCATCACCACGTGTTATGGTGAGTCGTGTCCGCATAGAACATGGCGCCGCCACCCGCCTCGGCTCATGGAGATGATCAAGTTCGTGGACGTGTAATACCCGGGCTGCAAGCTCAGCACGTTCTTCGAGTCGTGCGGCGTCGCCGACCTCATCACCACGTGTTATGGTGAGTCGTGTCCGCATAGAACATGGCGCCGCCACCCGCCTCGGCTCATGGAGATGATCAAGTTCGTGGACGTGTAATACCCGGGCTGCAAGCTCAGCACGTTCTTCGAGTCGTGCGGCGTCGCCGACCTCATCACCACGTGTTATGGTGAGTCGTGTCCGCATAGAACATGGCGCCGCCACCCGCCTCGGCTCATGGAGATGATCAAGTTCGTGGACGTGTAATACCCGGGCTGCAAGCTCAGCACGTTCTTCGAGTCGTGCGGCGTCGCCGACCTCATCACCACGTGTTATGGTGAGTGCTGTCCGTATAGAACATATCGCCGTCACCCGGCTCGTCTCATGGAGATATGATCAAGTTCGTGGACGTGTAATACCCGGGCTGCAAGCTCAGCACGTTCTTCAAGTCGTGCGGCGTCGCCGACCTCATCACCACGTGTTATGGTGAGTGCTGTCCGTATAGAACATAGCGCCGCCACCCGGCTCGTCTAATGGAGATGGGCAAGTTCGTGGACGTGTTCTACCCGGGCTGCAAGCTCAGCACGTTCTTCGAGTCGTGCGGTGTCGCCGACCTCATCACCACGTGTTGTGGTGAGTTTTTTCATACCACAGGGTAAGCAAACCTCAGGGCACCTGGTGGCATGTGGTCTTCGAGGTCCATGGACAGGTAAAATACTAAGATGTGCAGTTGTCCACTCTCCATTTCACCGGCTGTCTCATTCCCAAAACTAAAATCTAGAATGTTGCTTTACATCTGGTTATTACGAGGGAACAAGCATTTATGAGGTCCTTCTACCAGGAGTGGATTATTGTGCATTAACATCCATAGTCAAGCTGTGTAACCAGTTTTGTGGGACACTGTTCTAGATATATTTTTTTTTTTAAATATATGGAGTCCTTTGCAGATTTTAGACCAGCTTGTGTCTTTCGATTTATCTACTTTACTGTCAATGCCCTAATTAACTTAAAGAAGTATTACGAACGCGTATTCTCGGTCAACTTCTATTGGATTTGTCACATGACAGATGGCCTTCATGATGACTTAATTAACCTCAGTAATCCGCGTGATTAGATGAGCTTTAATCTCTTGACCCGGATTGCAATATATGTAATTACTATTTTATTTTAGCACATACGAGTATACATAAGTAGGTTTATTTGATTGATTTTAAGTTATTTGCAAACATCTTGTTTAAAATGTCAAATTATCAGAGATTACATACAATACTGTACGTCCTTTTCCCTATAGATTTGATTGAACTGTTTTGAATGCTTCTGTCGGATACTTGAAAAGTTGCAAAGTCATAAGAATATGACTTTGTAGGGTCGACGTCAAAGAGGTGTTTACAGTTTTTCACTCTATTTCGTTGTATTAAGGTCCAAAAGTGTAAACATCTCTTTGACGTCGACTGTACTAGCCATTACAATCCATTGGACATCGATGAATACTCTAAATGCTTGAACCAACAAATAGGGATGACGACAACTTTTTTTCCATTGTCTATCAGGAAGATTGAAAAGTATTGGACACGTATTTTTTCTTTTTTCACGTAATCAAACTTATACGGAGATAATTATTGAGTTGAAATGTCGCGTGACGTCACGGTTAGGTACGATTCATACCTAACGGTGACGTAGTTAGCCCCCACTCTCCAACTTTAATGCGTTTTAACTTAGTAATTCTTTGTTAATTTGATAAAACAAAAAATACGTGTCTAATATTTTTTTATTACCTGACTGACGGACTAATTAGAATTTCGATTTCTTCACCCTGTCGTCATCCCTATTGCATATGACTTCCACTTGAGAAGTTGTTTCTACTTGTAATTGCTACGGTTATCACTGGTCAACTCATTATCTACAGGAGCAAAGGTCGCCAAGCGGTTCTCTTATCGCTGTCTTACCTTTGAAAGCATCTGGTTATTAATATATGTGGAGACTGTATTAATAAATTCACTTTGAATTTACCACTGAGCTTTTCGGTGAAGGAAAACATCGTGAGGAAACCTGCACGCATCTGCGACGTAATTCAAAGATGTGTGTGAAGTCCCCAATCCGCACTGGGCCCGCGTGGGGACTATAGCCCAAACCCTCTCGTGATGAGAGGAGGCCTGTGTTCAGCAGTGGGACGCAAATAGGCTGTAGTAGTAGTATTGATAAATTATTTTGCTTCCTGTAGTCATTTTAATTTATAAAAGAAAATTGTCCTCTAAAATGTAAGCAACAGTAAATAGTGGGGTTGTTACTTATGTTAGCGCTTATCTTCTCCATTCGCTTTATTTATAATCTCCCTCTTTCTATTATCTTTTTTGGTTCGAAAGAGATACCTAAATGTATACACGTAATCTATTCTAGCTAGCATAGCATGCTTTGTAGGTTGCGGCTTGTGGTTTAGCTAAACATAGGTACGTTTCGTATGAATGAGCGTATCTGTAAGAAGGCCTTCAACAAAATAGAATGACGACCTGGTGGGTGCGAGCGGCTCAAGACCGGTCTGAGAGGCGATCCTTGGTTCCTATATCAGCAGTGTGCATTTTTCGGCTGATTAATTTTATCTGTTTTTATCTAATGATCTTGTAAAGTCAAGTTGAATGTATGCAAGTAAAGTTGGGAACTATGCGTTATTCCGGGATAGATAGATAGATAGAAGTATATGTCCTTCCCCGGGACTTGAATAGCTCTATATAAAATTCATTTAAATCGGTCCAGTGGTTGAAGCGGGAGGAGGTAACAGACGTACAAGAGTTACTGTGGCATAGATTCGTCGACCATATCTTTCATTATTTTACTCGAATTACGCTTCAAACTACAAAACAACAATTATTCAAACCAGTTTTGCATAACATACTCGTATTTTTATGTGTAAATCGTTTTTCCATTCACGATCCTCTACGTAACCGCACACAGGCGAAGACGGAGTATAGTAAAAATAGTTTTCTGAGTCACTCTCGTAGTTCAGTATAACCAATGAAATTGAGACAATAATTAACTATCTATTGAATGTTTATCAATATATTAACATAAATTCGAAATTAACTGTGCTGTCAGACTACTGTTTAGTACCTATTCGATGAAGACGGTCGCATCGATATTATGTATTATTCCTAGGCGATAACAGCCTCAGATACTGTATAATATTAGGTACTTACCTTATTATTTACAGCTGCAGTACTGTACCTACCTACGTATAATTATTTATCAGTAAAGTGTCTTGGAAATATTACAAACTATCTTTTGCCGGGTGCTTATTCGGGATATCCACTCTTAGTGCTCCCCTTACTTCCCAAGGAACCTACATGCCAAATTTCACCTTTCTACGACCAGTATTTTCGGCTATCCGTTGTCATCAGTCAGTAACGGAAGAGGTTTATATACATACACTAGCTTTTCCCCGCAACTTCGTATGCGCAGAAATATTAAAATGTAAAGTCCCGTTTTTTCCGTTCCCGTAGGAATTTCGCAAAATGCTCTCTTAGTGCTCCCCTACGTTCCCTAAGGAACCTGCAAGCCAAATTTCATCTCTCTACGACCAGTAGTTTCGGCTCTGCGTTGATCGATCAGTCAGTCAGTCGGTAAGTTTCTTGTTTTATATCATACTAGCTTCTGCCCGCGACTTCGTCCGCGTGGAATTCGGTTATAGCGTTCCCGCGGGAATTGAGCGTTAAACTATAACAAATGATATACGAAAACCTTCCTCTTGAAACACTCTATCTATTAAAAAAAACCGCATCAAAATCCGTTGCGTAGTTTTAAAGATTTAAGCATACATAGGGATATAGGGACAGAGAAAGCAACTTTAGTAGTGAGTGATTATAGATAGAAGATTGATAATCACTGGATGTAATCAGCTACTTATCTATTTAATCTAATACCTGACAGCTTAATTTGACATACTGTATTTTATTTACAACATTTTTTTAGTTATTCTTTGCAAAAGAAATGAAACGAAAGAAAATTACTCTGTGGCAGAAGTGTGACTTGATGATTATCGTGTGATATAAGATCTGATTCGATCGTATCTAGACTGACAAAACTATTTTATAGCATTAATGTCCACGTGAAGTGGAGCCGAATGATATCTAAATCGGTCTGTCTTGATTATCGGACCTGTCTTATAGTGCAGGGAAAACATATAATGTGCAAGACACAGTTTAGCTCGGCAATGAATGTAGAATAATTGCTTCCTCGTTGTGTAGTGTTATAGAAATAAATCAAGTATTATCAAGGACTTCTTCAATAATCCTCATATATTTAGTGCCTATATATAGTAGGTATATTGTAACTATAAAAAATTAATCTATCAGTCGATTGGATCGATCGAATGGAAGCGAATGAAATGATCATAAATATCTGATCACTACGTTAGTGCCTATTAAAAATACTGTGGTGCAGTTCGACTCAGAAGGCGCGCGGTACTACTACTACAGCCTATTTGCGTCCCACTGCTGGGCACAGGCCTCCTCTCATCACGAGAGGGTTTGGGCTATAGTCCCCACGCGGGCCCAGTGCGGATTGGGGACTTCACACACATCTTTGAATTACTTCGCAGATGCGGGCAGGTTTCGTCACGATGTTGTCCTTCACCGAAAAGCTCGGTGGTTAATTCAAAGAATTTCGCACATAAGTAAACTCAGACGCAGAGCCTGTTTCTGCTTAATCCACGCGCCTTCTAACCTGTGGCCATTAATCTATTATAAGTAAGGATTCACAATCAGTCGAAGAAAAATGGCCCGTCGAAACGGGTGCCAGAACAACTCGGGCACCCGTTTGGTGCTCAGTAAATTTGACACTTAAGTCTTATAGTGTTAGGTTTACTTTTGTATAAAATATATATCTTGACACATATTATAAAGAGGCGTTATTAGCATATTGGAACGTATTTTCTAATGTCAGTTTGCTCCATATATTTTGACATATTCTGTTAGGCACTGTTCGTCCATATGTTACTATAGGTCAATGACTGTGACCTACAATTTCCAGGTGGCAGGAACAGGCGGGTAGCGGAAGCGTTCGTGAAGACCGGCCGCTCCATCAAGGAGCTGGAAGATGAGCTCCTCAACGGGCAGAAGCTGCAGGGACCCATCACGGCGGAGGAGGTCAACCACATGCTCGCCAACAAGAACATGGAGAACAAGTCAGTATACCATCCATACTTCCATACATAATCCATACTTATAATACTTAATCCATACTAATATTATAAATGCGAAAGTAACTCTGTCTGTCTGTCTGTCTGTCTGTCTTTCTGTCTGTCTGTTACCTCTTCACGCTAAAACGGCTTGACCGATTGACTTGAATTTTGGTATAGATATAGTTAGAGGCCCGAGGAAGGACAGGATAGTTTTTATCCTGGATTTCTACCCTTAACGGGATGAAATCCGGGATACCACGATAAGTTATGCACTTAAGCAGTAGTAGCAATTACGTGTATTATAATGTTTGCTATTCCAATTTCTACAGGCGTTTGAATGTTCGGAAGAAATCCATATTATCCATATTAATATTATAAATGGAGTCCCGGGAAAGGACATAGGGTACTTTTTATCCCGGAAAAGCGCATAGTTCCCGCGGGAGCGCGATAACCGAATTCCACGCGGGCGAAGTCGCGGGCAGAAGCTAGTATTATATATGTGTAAGTGTGTTTGTTTGTTGTGTCCTTCCTTCACGTCGTAAGGACTGGACCATTTTGGATGAAATTTGGTATGGAGATAGTTTGAGACCCTGGGAATAACATGATACTTTATAGCCGACTAGCTTCTGCCCGCGACTTCGCCCGCGTGGACTTCGGTTATCGCGTTCCCGTGGGAACTATGCGTTTTTCCGGGATGAATAGTAGCCTATGTTCTTTCCCGGGACTCCAAATATCTCCATACCAAATTTCATCCAAATCGGTCCATCGGTTGAAGCGTGAAGAGGTAACAGACAGACAGACAGAGTTACTTTCGCATTTATAATATTAGTATGGATTAATGGTCACAGGTTAGTAGACGTAGGCTAGTTAGTAGACGTAGGTTTTTTCGTTTGACACTTTAATGCACGTGAGGTCAAAAAAGTACGTCGCGCGTCGTACTATGGAGGGTGGACTTTTGTATTGGTAAGGAGCGCAATCTTATATGGCGAAACAGTTGAAAACGTGTCCAGCGGAATTGATAAGCAACAAAACAAAACACACTCTCCTCACAACCGTTTTCACTGCGTTTTCGCCTCAGCGGCGCCGTCTGAAGGCGCTACTGCAGACTATCCGCCTAGGTGGCTTGACATTAGTGGCGAGTGGCGACCGCAGCACCCCCAATCTACCCGATTTGGTGTCGACATTCGGAAGTATAAAGATTGCGTTCCTTTACTTGAACCCTCCTTACGTCGTACGATACGATAAGAGCTGTCTCCCCAAATATGTTTTGATGTTTTAATGTTTATTTGGGTACAGACGGTACAATGTGACTTATATAGTGGGGAACTTAGAATATACACTAACCAGTAAAGTTACCACAGGATTATTAATACATATTACTAACCGAGCAATATATCTTTTCTAGAAAAGTGACATTACTTTATAAAGGCTATGGATAAACAGGTAAAAAAGAATACTAACAAGGGCATAAAATATGTTACATGAAATATAATAACTAAGTATCAGTTAGGTCTTTAACTAGGACTGTGAACTTTTGAAGACATGTGTTAAATATATCGATATCAGAAAAACTGGAATTATACATTTTGCAAACTCTATTAACAAAAGAATTCCTTACATATTTAGTTCGTATAACGGGGACATGAAACAGATTACTAATATGCCGAGAATTAGGGCGCGGTACTTTATAACTTAACTTATTATGAAGATATTGGGAGTCAATCTTATTATTAATAATTTTAAATAGAAATACTTGGTCTTTTACTGTGCGTCGACTTCGAAGAGAGACAATATTATTAAAATTAAACGTTTGACAATTTATGCTAGCTTTATATTTTAAATGCTTAATTAGTTTCTTTTGTATTCGTTCTATGGAGTTTATGTAAATATTATATTGCGGATTCCAAACACTGGATGCATATTCTAAAACAGGTCTGATCAAAGAGTTAAAGAGAATCAGGATCGTAGTGACATCCTGGAATTCTTTGCCTACTCTCAGTACAAAGCCAAGAAGTCGATAAGCTCTATTAGTGATATTCAAGATATGGTCAGAAAATACAAGTTTATTATCTATGTAAACACCTAAGTCTTTAACTGTAGACGTTCTTTGAACTATTTCGTTATTTAATGTATAATTATAACTAATCAATTGTTTTTTTCTGCTGAATGATATTACAAAACATTTTTGAACATTTAGGTGCAGATGATATTCTTTACAATATTTGGATAGGTTATTTAGATCATTTTGCATCTCGAAACAGTCATCCCGCGACCTGATTATTTTAAATATCTTTTTGTCGTCTGCATACAATAAGCAGTTAGTTGTTCTTAGATAGGAGACAACGTCGTTAATGAAAGTTATGAAAAACAGCGGACCCAAGTGTGAGCCTTGAGGGACTCCGGATGGAACGGGAACAAAACTAGAACAATAACCCTTAACGGCAACGGCCTGACAGCGATCCCTCAAATACGACGAAATCCACCGTAAGAGGTCACCATGTACACCGGCCATTTCAAGCTTCATAAGCAAAATGCTATGTGAAATTTTATCAAAGGCTTTGGAATAGTCGGTGTACACGGCATCCACCTGATGTCCATCTCCCATGGCATCATAAACTTGATCGATAAATTCACACAGATTCGACTCCGTGGATTTTTTGTCAACGAAACCGTGCTGTTCACTAATAATAAGAGGTCTTAAGAAGGGAAAGATTATGTCGTATATCAATTTCTCGAACAATTTAGGAATGGTACTCAACTTAGAAATTGGTCTATACATGGAAATATCATGCCGGTCTCCAGACTTAAACACAGGTGTCACGAAGGATCGTTTCCAGATTCTGGGCATCGCACCCTTTTTCAGAGACATATTAAATAAAATGGTGATGGGCTGGGATAATTGACTTCTACATTCACGTAGGAATATGCCCGGTATTCCATCCGGACCCACACCCTTGTTTACATTTAATTTTCTGAGGTAAGAGCAGACATCGTTACAAGTTAATTTAATATGACTGATACTTGTCGAAAGAGAAACTTGGTTCACGTTAGCGGGCATGTTACAAGAAGTATCAGGCGGTGGTTCAAAAACAGAGTGAAAATATTTATTAAAAAGATTGCATATTGCAGTACCATCAGTTGCTGTCTCATTATTTAAATACATAGAGTCCGGTAAGGCCGAGGCATTTTTCTTGGATTTTATGAAACGCCAAAAATATTTACAATTTTCTTTTATTTTTGATTCAGCAAAGGCTAAATATTTTCGATAACAGGCATCTTGAACAAGTTTTTGTCTTTCTCTAAGGGTTGAGAAGGTATCATAATCACGAAGGTTACCATATATTTTCCATTTTTTATGAAATTTCAATTTCTCATTAACAATCTTGATCAAAGCTCTTGAGAACCAAACGGGATACCTTACATTGTTATATATATCTTTGGAGGGGATGTGATTAGAAATTACTTTGTTTATGATATCATAGAAAATACCTACGGCAGTATCTATGTCACTACAATTGAGACGAGTCTCCCAATCAATATTTGCTAGTGCGTTGTTGACTGCTTCATAGTCAGCGGCCCCAAAGAGACGAACTGTACGCTTAGGCTGTCGTAAAGAAAGAGACATAGCATTTAAGATGGTGATATCGAGGGACGGGTGATGTTTGTCTTCACCGACAAAAGGTGTGGACGAGCGAATGACTGAGCATTGTAAATTTGTAATAACAAGATCTAAAATTCTGCCATTGGCATTACGAATTAAGTTAAACTGTTTTAGGTCATTAAAGGCTAAAAAAGCCAGCAAGGATTCTATACTGGGGGTTAAAGTACAAATATTTTGTAATTCAGCATGGATATTACCCTGCGAATTATTCCATTGGGCAGATCCAAGATTAAAATCGCCAACTATGAAAATGTAATCGTTAGGTTTATCTAAAATAGATTTAGATACAAGTTCGTAGAACTCAAGCTGAGCATCCTTTAATAATGGGCAAGGAGGGAAATAGCAACAATAGATACGACATTGTGTATGAGTAGAACCGCTTTGGATAGATAATGATACTGACAACAATTCGGCTGTCGCATTCAGAGAGGGCAATCGGTCAACTTTGGTCACTTGGAGCCCACATCGGACCGCTATTAACACTCCACCACCCTTCGTGTCTCCCCTTGTGCTATAATCACGATCACACCTGTAAACTGTGTATCGAGAGTCAAACAGTTCGGAGTCCAAAATACCGGGCAAGAGCCAGGTTTCGCTTAAACAAATCAGATCATAGCTAGAATTGAGAACGTTATTATAAAAGGTATTTGTTTTCGTACGAAGACCACGCACATTTTGATAATAAATAGATAATTTACTACATGTTTTATCCAGGTTCATTTTTATTTGATAAAAAATATATACTTCTTAAATTGTATAATAAAAATTGACTCCCTGTAAGATTATATAAATGATAGATATGTAAATATTGCTGTACATTTCCGTCCCCTTGCATTTTTTCAAAATACAAATATTCCAACAAAAAATTATCTGGTGTTACAGTAATCATAAATACAATTATAGTCATAGCCCCGTGACATATAATACGAGTATAAGAATTTACCACCAGCTTCCCTGTAAAATAAACTATCCCATATTTATTATGGTTAAGATAAAATGTCAAATACAAGACACTCATTTGATCTTTTTTAAATCTTCTTCGCTGGATATATTCAAAACCTGGCTGGTATCGTCGCGCCTCACTAGAATGCTGCAGTTTTTAATCCAGACATATTTGTAGTGGTGGTCATGGGCAAGCTTCTTTACTTCTCTTAGCAGACTCTTATTGCGGCTCGTAAGGTGTTCATTGAAATATATCGCCGAGTTATTCCCCGCGAAGCCGATATCGCAGGCTTTCAGGTTTTTCAACTTCTTAAGGCGAGTGAGACAATCGTCTTTCTTGTAGCGGGCTAAAAATCGAACCACGATCGCTTTTGATTGTTTGTTGTCATTCTTCATTGGAGCCACACGAGTTATGAAGTCTATGTCCGATTTGGTGTCAACGGGGGCCCCAGCAAGTTTCGTTATCTCACTAAAAACTTCCAACAAGTTTTCGCCTTTCTTCTCAGGAATACCCAGCATTTCTATGTTTGAGCGCCTGGCCCATTGGTCTTTGGCGTCTAAGCTGCACTCTAGATTAGAAATCGACGTCTTGATATCTTTAAGTTCCGCTTTCGATGCTTTGAATGATTTCACGTTGTTTTCTACATTATCTAATCTCTTCGCGAATTCATCATATTTTGCGTCAATAAAAGATATCGATTCCTTAACACCTTGCAATTCAGATTTTAGTTGGTTCAACTCATCTCGAAATATTTGTTTGAACGAAGACTCCAACTGTGTTCTCATTGATAGAATTTCGTCTTTAAACATTCTCCTGACATCGTCTAGGGTGCAGGACACATCCACAGGGCTAGCAGATTGCACGCAGGTTGGGATTGGGACCGTATCCACGCTGTCAGATTTGCTCTGTGATGGTTTGGGGTTTTTACCGTTAATGGGTGTATTAGTATTGTCGCCACCCTTGGGTCGCGATGCTACACACGCAGGACAAATCCATTTTGATCGTGTCGTTGGAGAATCATTCGAGTATTTTACACACTCTTGGTGATGAACATGAGAACAGTTCATATTTGAACATTTAATTCGCTTTTGCGTGACAAGCACGGCATTGTTACACGCTGCACAATTAACCATCTTGGTATCTATTTACTTAATAAGATTTTTTAACACACCGGTACTACGAGACGATTGTTTATGCGATCACTTATCGTTTCCTTCCACATGCGCGGGGCATTTAGCGACCGCTAAGCGATAGTTACCACCGCACGTACAGTTCCTTGGTACGGAGGCGCGCACCCACAAACGCCACAAAAATGGTTGCACTAAGTATATCAGTTTTCACTATTTAATAAGCAAATGATTAGGTTTTAAGTTCACAATTGTTTATTAATTGAAGATAGCACTAGTCACTACTGACGGGAATAGTCTTCTTTACAATTTACGCACGTTAAATATTAATTCGAGAATAAAAAACACGGAGCCCGGTCAGTATGATGTTACTCGTCCCGAGTGCGGGGGGGTATATATCGCAAGGCTATACTACTCCTTTCTCGTTTGGCTGTCTGTGGTTGACATTAAGTTCATGGGCAAGTTTTGGAGTGTGTTTTTCTCAATGGCCGTCACCCAAGATGGATGTTGACGCTTGTTGAGTCTATCCAATTGTATTTTATTAATCTTTTACACCGTACATTTACCTTTATTACCGAACAACTTCCAGGCCTGTGGCCCTTACTTTGATATTGGCGAAGTGTCCAAGACAGAAGCCATTAATTTATATAGAATAGAACTTTTGGAGTTTTATTCAGCTAGAAGGGGCTAGGAGGGGATTTACGGGTAAGAGTGGACGCGGAATGCTTTTCTATGTGCATCATCGAGACGTGACACGAGCACAATACTCGTATGACATTGACATTACTTCAAAGCATTGGCACGACGAACCCCACCAAAAAACAATAGGCTTTTGTTTGGCTATTATTAGTATTATAACTATTATAAGGCACTCAAGCGGTGCCGGTGTATGTTGGGTGAATTTATTATGTACTAGCTTCTGCCAGTAACTTTGCCTGCGTTGATGCGTTTTTCCGGGATAAAAAGTTGTTTGGGAGCGTCCAGCGGTTTAAGCGTGAAGACGTAACAGACAGACGGACAAAGCTACTCGCATTTATAATAGGTATTAATATGGATTTATTTGGGAAGGTGCGTGCTGAAACGTAACATTTTTCTTGGCACTTTGTTAGTACTTAACAATTTTCTTGAAATTGTAGTTAGATAATCTCGCGCAAAACTATTTATATTTTGGTTTCTCTTGGCTTATATCCATGTGATGTAAGCGGAGGTCGTGAGATGTCACTGGGGACATTAATTGGATAATTATGTGCAATGCAATTTGATGACAATGGGCGCATACCATTCCAGTATTAAATACGTATTTTTTACGATGTATCGTGTCACGACACGATACTCAATATTGAGAGGTGGCATGGCATGGTTCGTCAATATTGTTTTAGGACTTTTCCCGCTTGTGATCAAATTATAAATGAGAATAGTCTTAATGTATCCATTCGGAAGACTTAGTCGTTATAGACCTTGAGAATTTCACGTCCCAAGTAAAAATTTGTAAAAATAGACATATCTTTGATAAATAAAAGTATCGAGGCAATTGTTTCTAATCGTGATTTCACGTTTGACCGTTTAAAGCAAATATGTTTAAGTTTAATGTATATGAATAACAACAGCCTCGTAGATGCCACCAATGGTGAGATCCAGATGGCGAAACATTAGCAATTTCTTAACTGTGGCCTCTTGAATAATCAAACAGAACGTTCTCCATTCGGCTGCACTTTTTTCTTTTGCCCTGACACTTTATTGACTGGCAGATTTTAGAAGTCTATTCGTTTGATCCTTACTTATACATCGATATGCACTGTGTGCCCGAACCGAACATAGCCCGAAGAATTGCGAACCTTAAGTGGCAGTGGGCGGGGCACATTGTTCGCAGGACTGATGGCCGATGGAGCCGGAAAATTCTCGAGTGGCGCCCGCGAACCGGGAGACGAGCTGTCGGTGGGCCTCCAACAAGATGGAGCGACGACCTAGTGAAGGTCGCGGGAAACCGGTGGAAGCAAGTAGCACAGGACCGGTCTGAGTGGCGAGCCTTGGGGGAGGCCTATGTCCAGCAGTGGACGTCTTTCGGCTGAAATGATGATGCGCTGTGTGCAAAGTCAGTGGTGGGGGGTACGAAAACGATCGCAGCGTGTCACATGGCCAAATATGAAATTTTTGAACTGTCACTGCTGCGTATTTATTTGCATTGCATTGAGTACATCTGAAGCGAGTAATGTCACCGGAGGCTTCTTGTGTCTTTATCTCTCGGTATGCGGTAAGATAAAGAGACATACAAGCCTTTTACGCCACAAATTATCGTCACAGAGTTTGTTCCACTTATTAGATGGCCCTAGTCCGTTGACCAAAGAGTATAGTTGCTTATTGCGCCGTCGACTTCGCATCCGCTAGTTGGCGCTGTCGTCGTGCACACTGCCAATGGAGTAGGTACATTATAAATTATATGGAGTGTGGAATGTGTCTTGGTAAGGAGCGCAATCTTATATGCGAAACAGTTGAAAACGTGTCCAGCGGATCTGATAAGCAACAAAACACACTCTCCTCACAACCGTTTTCGCTGCGTTTTCGGCTCAGCAGCGCCATCTGAAGGCGCTACTGCAGACTATCCGCCTAGGTGGCTTGACATTAGTGGCGACCGCAGCGCCCCCAATCTACCCGATTTGGTGTCCACTTTTGGAACTATAAAGATTGCGCTCCTTTACTTCAACCCTCCATAGGTACATTACATATGATAGGAGCCTATATTCTGCCACTTGCCAGTAGAAAGGGTAACTTACAAATTGAAATATGTCTGTATATTTAACAGGACCAATACATAATAACCTGTTTACGTTTCCAGATTCCCGTTATTCACTGCCGTATTCCGTATATGCCGCGGCGAGCTCAAACCGAGCGATTTCATAGACTGCATCCGCAGCCACCCGGAGCACATGTAAGCCAGCCCGCCTCTAGTTCAAGCCCTAGCTACGTAGAATAGTTCATATTGGCATGCATATAACATGTATTCATTTACAGGGTGCTAGTACTTAGATTTGTTGGTTAAGTTTAGCCATTGGTGCAATGTTGCGTCCCGTAGGTGTCGGTACTGATTCGCTTCGCTCGCCTGCAGATCGATTCAGGTTAGCTGGTACGAATGGATTCAATGAGTGAATGATAATATCTATGTGCATCATAAATTGGTTACATTCAGGTTGAATCAATAAGTAGCTAGCTAATGATGCCTTGCAAATTTATAGATTTGTAAAGCATGCCTTCCTTATCCGAGGATCTCCCTCTAGTGGGAATTCTCCATAAATCTTTTTTTTTCTTTTCTTGTGTCCTCCAATGACGCTGGCATAGTCACTTCAGTGTACTTAAGCCTCTATAAATATTTCATGATTAAAAAAAAAATAATAAGTAGCTACCGTGTTCTTAGACAACCCTGTCACATAACAGCCCAAATTACAGAACAGTAAGAGCCTCCTTTAGAATGACACTCGCAGAGTAAACAGACTTTTGTTCATTCCATTCTTGTCAGCTTTGGGGATTCGATCTGTACTAGATAGCGGTGACGGTAGATAGTGCGACTTTTTGTTGAAAAGCGCAAGCTTTTTGTAAATTTTCTTATAACGGCAGCTTTCAACTTCAGAGTATGGTTAGTTCTATTATGATTATTTATGACTGGGTTAGTAGACCGGAGACGCTGCAAAAGCACCAATGCGAACTGTTTGTTGTAAGTAAATAACGCATGTATTATTTAAATAATTGTTATACAAGTTACTGACACCTGCTGTTATATGTATATGTTGTTCGCTAATATCGAATAAGTGATAGTAGTTTTTATCTGTTTTGATGTATTATCTGTCAAATAAGCTAACAAATTTCACCCGGAAGGGTCCGTTATCTCCTTTGGGCCAGTTGCAGTAAATGAACAAGTTCGAGTGGTTGTTATTCAGATAACATTTTATTGATGTTGTGAAGTCCAATATGTAGCAGATAAGTACAATACGTAGTGAATAACATTATATGTACAGAGAATCGATTATAATATCTTTATTATCCACTTTAGCTGTAGCCTTCCCTATTGTATGCACGTCTCGCTTTATAAAGACAATCTGTTTTATCTATTCAAAGAGGTAGCCGCCACGTATACTCTTGTGGAATAAAATATATTTTGGAGTAAAATATTTTTCATTACCCCATTATTCCATTTCTAGTCCTGAAGTACTTAGTTCTAATTCCTTGAAATTAATCTAACCTCGTATTCTGTTAAACTTTACAGATTTGCTCCAAAGAATATTAGCATATACTAATCGCGTTGAAATCTGTCGAAAACTAACACCAATGTTTTATACACTTTTTATGCCTTTCTACAGCATGTTACTTTTTGTAAATAAAATCACGAATAAATGCATTTATTCTGTATTCTTCCGCGTTTTGTGTTGGTTATTTCTAGTTAAGTATTTGTGGTCATTATCATCAGGATCATTTTCTGTGCCAGAAAGCTGTGCTTAAAAATAAAACCTAAACAATGCCGTACTATAGCTGGTATAGATTTTTAAATTACAGTTATTCGTAACACTATAACGCTGCCTTATGTGCATTAATTGCAGTCTGCAGAGGAGCTATGTTGTTTTATTCATGTAATGGTTCAGTGTTATTGTAACATTGTTTTTACTAATATTCTAGGAAACAGCCATCGCCCAAGTGCTCACTGTGACCTGAGTGAAGTCATCGAGTGTTACATCCGATATCTATCATCTTATCATAACTCAAGCACGTGCTTTAGTACTCGTACTTCATACGCATGCATTAAGACAGACAAGTACTTCTAAACTTATTACTAGTAACTTAAAGTAGAATGATCAAATTATATTTTAGAACTTATGTGCCCAAAGCATGTTTTTGCTTTTAGTGCAATTATTCCTAAGAGTAGGTACTCGGGTCTTAATTCAAGCAGAGATGTAATCAAGGGTGTGGTCAAAAAGCAATTTAAGATTTGCCAGCGATCAAATACTTTTTATATAAAATATAGTGTTTAAAATAAAACTCAACGGCCGTTAGATTTGTAGTGGAATTTAATTTAAGCGGAGCTTTTAGATCACAGTCTTTAACACATTCCCTGTCCCCATATAAAATGACAGCACAATCTCACAAGTCCAACTGACGTATGTATACGTATCTTAGTATGAAGCAGTGGCTCCATAGTGGGAACATGGACTTGTGAAAAAAAGCTTCATGCCCCCACATTGGGGGCCTTCGGACAGGGAACGTGTTAAGCCTTCACGAATTAAGCGTTTCGAAGTGTTCATTATGTATCTATATCTCTCTCTCTATTCAATGCTATAGGCACTTTTCCTGCTGGCGATAAAGCGATTAGCTACCGTTAGTAGTTATTCTTGCTCATCGACAGCGGTGAGATGTTATAATGTAGGTTCTTAAAAACGCTTCAAAACGTAACGTTCAAGGGCTCTCAGATCCGTGTTAATGTTAATAGGACGATCTTGGGATAGGTCTTGTCTCTCAAGTGAGATTGAAGTCTTACCTACTTGAGATTGGTCTATTAATACCTTAGCGTAGACACTGTCATGTCGCCTTGCACTATCTAGTGAACGTATTACTATTAACGTTTCAGCACGCGTGCTGTTTGAGTGCTCGCATTGTCCTTTCTTCAATAGCTTTTAAAGTTGAATTTTATGGCTGATATGCATTAGAGATTTAGGGGCAATTTTTCAACAATCAATTAAGTCGTTATCTATAGAATAAATTCAAAATTTGCATGAAATATTTGGTGAATAAATTTTATCTGACTCTTGAAAAATCGCCCCTTAGTCGTAATACTAGTCTTAAGTGCAATAAGTAAGAGCTCACAGCTCTGAATAGATTCGCTTCGAAGTGATCCTAAAACTATGTGCGTCGAGGAAAATAGTAAATTAATTTATTTTGATATCACCATATTTATATTACAAAGATTAGTAGGGCTAGTTTTTAAATGAGTTTCTAATATTGATTTACTAATCAATTAATTTAAGGGGCAGTAGGGTATGTACAGTCAACAGAAAATTTAATCACAAAATAAACAATGATAATTTTAATATAAGTGACGCAAAAAATGTAACTTGACTTGAAAATTCTATAACAAGGGAAATACATAATTCGCTTCTCATCTTTCTAACACGGTATCATTATTAATACAAAGGTGTTTATAATTAAGTGTTTCAATGCTTTTTACTTGTGAAGCGATTGCATTTTCGTTGTTAGTCAATTAGATATAAGTTCATAAATTGAGCCATTATGTCCTAGTCGGTAATGAAATTTTTTAAAGCACTAAGGGATTAATTGGTAGGCTTTAGGGATAAATATATACGTATAGGTGTATTGATTCGGAAAAAAAAGAACACCAATGATAGTAATCACGGGATTTACATTTTCATTTTCATAATTTGTACAAAAACTTTTCCACCAGTGAAATTGATCAACTTTAGATGCCAATCATTCAGAGAAAAACAGAAGCCTTGATTTTGTGCTAAATCTTCGTGGTCATCATAGAGACGCAGCACTATTACCATATTTTTTCAAAATTGCTGTCACCGCAGCGTATCTACATGTTTTGTTTTCCAGGATAAGGATAGTTAGAAAATCACATTGCTGTATAACTTGAAACAACACAAGGTAAGGTTTACTGTAGGGGCTTCTGTTTTTTTACAAATGTAGCAACCAACGATGTCTACGTGAAATAAATATCTTGTTCTTGAAAAATCAAGAAGATTTAAACTTTTTTTTCGAAAATTCATTTTTCATGTAGTTATGACATATTTTGAGAATTCATTTCATGCTGAAGGAATAAAATTGAATTTGATATTTATTTTACGTAGGTAAACCTAAGTATTATTATATACGAGCCACATGTTATTAACGCGACGTATCGTTGCTTTTACGATCTAGATCATCGCATATTGTTTTATTTTATGTGTGTAATTGTTCCATTGTGTATAATATCGTTGATCATTTGCATAAAGGTCCGCAAGAATAAACAAGTGCCCCCACAACATAGGTCTTTCTTTTCAAGATCTATACTGATTTTATATACGTAATGCGCAATTTTCTTGATTCACATGTTTGTACCACAGACGTCACATGTTGGTAACCCCTTTCACCGCCACTATCGGCTATAGCCGTCAAAGTTTACCGCATACAATATACTTAGTTTAATTCATTCGTGTATAGTTCAAATGGGCGTTACGTTTAAGATTGGCGTGGTGGTCAAAATGTAAAAAAAATGTAGTAATTTTGTCCTAGCTTTTGACGTGACACCAAAATGTTAATAGCGAGAGTTATCAGATTTTCATTATACTTCGTTTTCCCGCCCTTTCAGCGTACATACTCGTATAGAGTAGAACTTGTGATTAACCTCATGTAAGTATTCATTATCTTCGTAACTCATCTTCGTTTACACTTGAGTTAATATTTGCGCAATTTCATTAATAAATATGCGCCAGTGGGATGTATGTAACAATTTATGTGCGCTCATCTTTCAAAAGTTCTTACAATTCTTATCATTATTATTGGAAGTCACTTCTGTTTCTTTTTACGTGACTTTCGAATCTAGGACTATTTTTTCTTCTATCTTATAATTAACTTTCTTATTTCTTCTATGAATAATCGACAATACTACTAAGTATACCGATAAATTAATATTTTTTTTTACTTTTCCAGGGTTAAGCTGTGAAGTTACACACACATTGAAGTGTATTATGTAACTGACCAAAGAAAATACTATATTTTAAATAAATAGTTACTAGGATAAACAGTACAAATTATTATTATTATTTTGAGCCTTTGGCTTTATTTAATTAAGACAACAGGTTTGGCTCAGTTGGTAGTGACCCTGCCCTCTGTTCCGACGGTCGCGGGTTCGAATCCCGCTAGAGGCAAACTTCGTGTGATGAGCACGAATGTTTGTACTCGAGTCATGGATGTTTAGTATCTATATATGTATGTATTTTCTCTATATAAGTATTTATATCGTTGCTTAGCACTCATAGTACAAGCTTTGCTTAGTTTGGGGCTAGGTCAATTTGTGTGAAATGGCCCAAGATATTTATTTATTATTATATAACTAAACAAGACATATCTAAAGCTAGGTATATTAGTGATGTGTAGTTATTCATACATATAGTTATGTAGTTCATGTATATGTATTTATAAATTCCGGATTCAAGTAACTTTTAGTCATAAAACCACAATTTCGTTTGAAATGAAACCATCAAACATTCTATTTGTATTTTAATTCAAAACCACTAAACATTTTCTTTTCTCTATTGGCATATTTTTAATGTAACCATTATAAAAATCAAGAGCTGTGATTTCTTTTTTCCCTACTATTCTAAGTGACCTAAAATATATATATCTTCTATCTTTACACAACACTTTTATTGCATTTGTTCTTTCACAATATTCGAGAGTTCCTATTGGTTTGTCGTGTTGATGGTCTGATTCTAAGAAGGCATCAAACAACTTCAGCTGTTTATTTCTGAAGGTGGTGGTAAGCGGGTAAAGGCCGTAGATAGCGCGATATAGATTGTAAACTTCAAGGGCGCTCATATCCAACCATCTGACATCGCTGATACTTTTACTTATCTTCTTAGCTGAAAAAACGGTAAATGGCCATGTATTTAAGGTGTTTTTTTGGTCAATAAATTGGAATCCATACTAATATTGTGAATGCGGAAGTAACTAAGTTACGCTTTCACGGCTAAACCGCTGAACCGATTTTGAACAAATTTGATACGATTATAGTATGAACTACGAGGACATAGCCTACTTTTTATCCAGGGAAACGCACAGTTCCCGCGGGATCGCTCTAACAAAATCCACGCGGGCAAAGGCTATTTATAAATAAAACTAGCTTTTCCCCGCAACTTCGTATGCGCAGAAATATTAAAAAGTAAAATCCCGATTTTTCCCGTTCCCGTGGGAATTTTGCAAAATCCTTTCTTAGCGGATGCCTACGTCATAACATCTACCTGCATGCCAAATTTCAGCCCAATCCGTCCAGTGGTTTGGGCTGTGCGTTGATAGATCACCATGTCAGTCAGTCAGTCACCTTTGAGTTTTATATATTTAGATTATAAACAATAAAGCTTGTCCTTTTGATAATATAAAAAAAAAAACAAATGAATTATACTGTTCTTAAGAATTTGGTAACTTCTACATACCGTAAGTGACACCCTCTTGACTTTGTGGTTTTGCATTTTCCAAGCTTTCTGGCAGAGTTCTCATGCAGGCGACGAGCATTTGTGCACCAATTTCCGATAACTGATCTGTCAGTTCTGGCAGCAAAATATCTTTGGGAACTTGCACTCGTTTCTGGCTGATTATTTCACCTAGAAATTAAACAATGACAAGTTGAACCAAAAAGAGTGTTTTTCCCCAGCAGTGGGACACTATAAGAAGGTGCTATTTGTTAGATGGTTTGTGATCTGCTACTATATTTCTGGTACTCTTGCTTGTGGGGGTAGGAGAGATATTGACCCAGGTAAGGATAGGGTTTAGGATCTTCAAGAGGGGCTAAACAGGATAGGGTTTATTACCCTTTCATATGCCATAGCTTAAAAATAATGCGAATTAGAGCCTCCTAAGCCTATTTGATCAGTAGTACTATCAAAAAGCGTGAGAGAAAATACAAAAAATACAAAAAGCAACCAGCAAAATTTTCGAACAGATCAGGGAAACAGCATATATGTGAGATTGATGTATAATAGACACTAAAATTCGAAGACTCAAGTACCTCCAGACCCCTACAGAGTAAAATACATACCTACATCAAATATATTTGGTTTGATCCTCATGAGACTGACTCCAGTGACTTCATCCCCATGCAGCAGCGTGTGGATGATGGGAGCTGCTCCTCTCCACCGGGGGAGCAGGCTCGGGTGGACATTCACCATGCCTCTGGAATCACAGCCCAAGTAATTAAACTTAAAGTAAAACAGCCTCCAACAAGGTGGAGCAATGACCTGGTGAAGTTCGCGGGAAGTCGGTGGATGCGAGCGGCACAGGACCAGCCTTGGGGAGTCCTATATTCAGCAGTGGACATCTATCGGCTGATATGATGATGATGATGAAAGCAGCACAATTAGGATCTACTAATATTATTACAGTTAAGCCTAAACTAACTTTGAAAAATTAGGAGGTAATGGAATGATATTGATATGATGTAATTGTGATTGGAACATGCATTCTACCAAACTTTGAAATGTAGCTAGGCAGTGGGAGACATTTTCTATCAAAACTAAAAAGGACACATAATATATCTTAGGTGTTAATATTCTCATTAATTTTAAGGAGCATTCATCTATCACTATTTAAAGATTTATGGAATCCTGCGTATATCCACTTCCAGTTCAACATCGGTACACCCACCACCAGTATCATAACAGCCTATTTACACCCCACTGCTGGGTACAGGCCTCATGAAGAGAGATTGGATTTAGGGCCAGTGCTGATTGTAAACTTCACACACATCCTTGAATTACTTTGCAGATGGGTGCATATTTCCTCACAGTGTTTTCCTCCAAAAAATAACACAGTGGTAAATTAAAATTTAATATACATAAAGTCAGGGGTGTAAGTTTAGTCTGAAAACTCAATAATCTGCATTAGAGGTAGTATTTCAAACCACTATCATACCACGGCGTCAGCACACTCATCAAATCCTTTATTTCACTAAGACACTGATAAGACAGGCAGCTGAAACGTTTGTTATAAAAAAGAACATTACATACAAGGGAAATTTTTCCAACACATTGTCTCTGATGAGGTGACCAAATGCGACTATAAGCCCGATGTCGTATTCTGCCTGACGAATGCTTTGTAACGGCCATGAAACTGTTCTTAAGTTCTCTTTCTCAGCATACTCTTCTGTAATGGATCTATGCTTAGAATTCTTAGTTGTGACTAGATCAAGGCGGTTGATACATTTTTCGGATTTCCTGAAACAAATAATGATATGGAAAGCCAGTTACAAACTTACAACACATTTTCACCAACAAAATCTAAAAACACCGGAGGTTGTAATGTTTCCGTAAGAGGATCACAACTTTTACCTAAATTCGTTTATTTTCTTTAAACTCTTTAAGGCTATACTATCCGAACCAAAGAATAGCACATTGTATCCAGTTTTATGACTAAAGAGACAGCGATTTATGTATTTTTTATTGAATAATACATTGAATAACCTAATTTTGAGGCTATTCGTAAATGTCATTTTACTGACTGACAGTCAGGTGACAGCTGACAATGACAAAACAACGCAGTTGCATCAAGAACGTTAACGCCCGTTAAATATGGCGAGAGCTGTCATTCCATATAGAAACGTAATAATTAGCCTCCATTTCTCCGTGGTGAAAATTAAAGAGTATAGTATGTAGGACATGGTGATAATAAATACATCTGGAGGGTGTAGTGTAGAGATTAGTGTCAATTATGAAGCTTTATGATGTGAGTAGTTCCAGCTACTAGTACTACTTCTATGGCCCAGACGATGGAATGACGTTTGTTTGAGATATTTTTTTAAACGCCGCCCGGAAAGAAATCTCAAGAGAGTTCGCCCACGGGTGACTTTTGTTGCCGGCGACAGTTTCGTCACTCGGTCAAGTCCAAGGAGATGGTATGAGATGCGCTCACGGGTGACTTTTTCTTCAGTTCGCTATGGAGACGTGACTGGACAGAAACTTTTTTGTCACGGCTCACGGCGACAAAAGTCACCCGCGGGCGCACTCTCGAACTTCTCGAACTAATGTTTTTTTTTTGCGCAATAACAGACTCTGCATCAAAGGCTTAAGTGCTTTGCCACGCGCCTTCCAAGTTCCAAGATCTGTCGTGCTGTACTTAACCTACTCTTAGCGGTTAGGTTAATTAGAAAACCTTGTTCGTTGTTGGTATACTTGCTTAATGCGGAACTGCGTTAAATGTATGCTGACGCAAGCTACACACTGTGGGGAAGCTTGATCAACTTTATCAATTATTACTTAGTTACCTAACTAAGTTTTAATAAAACAGGAAGAGAGGAGGGAATTATTTTGTTTTTGACCAGCCATGAAAAGTAAAAAAACGAATCAAATTGACATTGCATTGATACTTTTATAGCTTTAGTAATTTTTCACTAGGTAGGTACCTATTTTATTGGGTAGGTAAGTATTAAGTATGTACCTAGAGTTACCTGTAGCGTAATTTGATACCTTTGAAATGGTTTTATATTTCTGAAATCGGAATAGGTTAGTAAGTAATTCCTTTGTACAACTTGCACAAACTCGTACAGATTAAATTACAGATCATCTCAATCGACCCGAGAATTTTGCTTTACGAAGCTCTATGAATCATCTGTGAACTTCAATGGAAGTATTCATTGCCGTGGTTGACTGGTAGGTAGAGATTTTAAGTCCGCCAATAGGAATGACGACAGGGTGAAGAAATCGAAATTCTAATTAGTCAGTCAGTCAGGTGATAAAAAAATATTAGACACGTATTTGTTTTATCAAATTAACAAAGAATGACTGAGTTAAAACGCATTAAAGTTGGAGAGTGGGGGCTAACTACGTCACCGTTAGTTAAGTATAAATCGTACCTAACCGTGACGTCACGCGACATTTCAACTCAATATAGCTCTACAAGTTTGATTACGTGAAAAAAGAAAAAAATACTTGTCCAATACTTTTCAATAATCTTCCCGATAGACTGAGGATAAAAAAGTTGTCGTCATCCCTATTGTAGATAATATACTTTTTTATTGTTCAACGAAGTTTGAATAAGTTTAAAAAGTGCAGTGACATACATGTATCAGCTTTCACCTGCATAGTATATTAATAAATAATCTTTTAGTTTAAAGTTTGTGTATTTGGATGTTTATTGCTCAATCACGCTCAATAAATTTCCATGAAATTTGGCAAACAGATAGTTTGTAACCTGGAATAAGCTACCTATTATCCCGGAAATCCTGGGAAATCCCGGAAAAATCCCGGAAAAGGTTTAAAAATATCCTGGAAAAAGGGCTTTGGAAATATAGAGTTAAATTACCTTCAAACAAAGTCGCGGGTAACAGCTCGTATAATAATAAAAAAAGCCAACTCAGTACACTTACCCTTGCATCTATTTATCCATGTCCGTAAGCAATCTTATACGCATGTTGACGTGAGATTTCTCTGAAAAAATTACACATTTGTTGGACTCATTACATACCTAACCCACTTCCGAGGAGATTGATGGCGGTGTAGCATCAAAGTAAAAAAACGCTTCTTCTCTGCGACTTCGTTTCTTTTGCTTATGTCCTCAACGTTGATCTATTATAAGTCTATAAGGATTCACAATCAGCCGAAGAAAAACGGCCCGTCAAAACGGGCGCCCGAACAACTGGGGCACCCGTTTGGCACTCGGTAAATTTGACACTTAAGTCTTAAAGTGTTAGGTTTACTTTTGTATAAAATATTTATCTTAAAGAGGCGTTATTAGCATATTGGAACGTATTTTCTTATATCAGTTTGCTCCATATTCATTTGGACATATTCTGTTAGGCACTGTTCGTCCATATGTTATTATAGGTCAATGGTCCTCAATTATGATAACAACGAATCTGACGCCGAGAAATTGTTAGGTACATTACAAAGAGAATGAATGCTTAATCAGAGATATAAAAAAACAATGACAATGATTGGAAAAGGAACGAATCGATTCCCGAACTTGTTTACACATACTTACAAACATTCATATATAAATTAAGTAGGTGTATTGAATTTATAACTTTTCTTATTTGAAGTTGTTTAAGAAAATGTACGTACGGCACAATTTATAAAGCTCTAGGCGAAGCACTTACGCCTTATGACTTCTTGTCTGTGGAGTAACCGCCATGTCACTCACCCTCTCTATCCTGTGACTTGAAAATGTTTAATACTCTTTTTTAGAAAATTATTATGGCTTGGGGCTCCTGTTCGGAGTACATAGGGAAAGAGAGATTCCCAATCACTCACTGCGCACACGCGTCACGGCGCGCTCAAATTGAGCTTTAAACCTAGCTTACACTTTAACAAAGTGTGCCGCGAGTGCAGGGATTAGGAATCTCCCTTTCCCTATGTAAAACTTAAAAGTTCAAGTTGCCAATTTCAAGGAAATTACTTAATTAAAATTGAATCCAGTTTATCAAATGTAAAGAAAAAAAAAATTGGTCCACTTGATTAAAAAAAGCACTGAGTTTAAGGTACCTGTCTACCTTTTTTACATAAGAAAGCTCAATCTTAATTATCTTAATTTTAATTATTGAAACTGAAATTAAGGGCTTCAAAAGCGATTACTTGATTGAGTACTTACCTACTTCCTTATAGGTCTAGTAAAACTTTGTGGCCAGAAAAGGAGCTTTTGTGGGGCCAGAACCGAGACTGCCCATAGCCCACAACATCAGAAAAGGAGTAATGCGGCGCAATGCAATACAAGAAGCAAACCGAAGATGGCAAGGTCTAGAGGGTCACAGACAATCAAAGATCTTCATAAAAAACATAGACAGGAAAAGAACGGCACAAGCCATAGGACACAGCAGGAACAATTTAAGATTAGCTATCGGAATAATTACAGGACACTGTACACTGAACAGACACCTAACTATTCTGAAGATAAGAGATGACCCAAGATGCCCAGAATGTGGTGAAGAAGAAACGGGAATACATCTACTAGCGAAATGCCCATCATACGCAATGGCGAGATGGGAAAGAACCGGAAGAGACACGCTAGATGAAGATGACCTACAAGACCTAACGATAGGGAAGATAATAGGATTCTGCAAGGCTACAGGAAGGTTCGACGGGGCAACGGCGCTGGGAGCGGATAACCCGTAATCCCAGGGGAGACCGGGGAAATGGGTGAAATGGTTCCGAATGGAGGACCGATCACCCGACTGAAACCAGGCAGTCGTCCCCTCACATAAATAATAAAAACTTTGTGACGATTTTTTACCCACAGAATCGGCTATCGATTCCATAAGCAAGTTTTTAGGTTTTAAGTTTCTTTTTTCGGGTTGGTAAAAAAACAAAACATTCTTGGAATCGATAGCTGATGCTGATTCTGTGGATAAAATATAGCCACATCAACGCTTTTCTTGACCCAAGCGGAAAATTTCAACCATAAGTGTAGCCAAAACGAGGCGTTTTGTATATATAGGGGTAAATACTTACAGGGTTACAAGGAATATTAGGTAGGTAAACTAACCTAATCTATTTAAAAAATGAATAAATATTTTTTTGCTAACCCTCCACCTTATATTTTTGCGCTATGATAGCGTATCAAATAAAGATAAAAGGATCAGTTGTCAAATTATTAAAACCACCATTATAAACATTTAAATATACTTGATTTAATAGAGTATTTTAGCACAGAATACTTCTTTAATAAAACCATTACAACGCTAATAATGCAATGTCACATACAATATGTGAAGAGCTAGTAGGTACAATGTGTTTTACAAAAATATAGTAGGTGCCTAAGTAAGCTACGTAGATACCTAATTTTATGTACAAGGCAAGGTACGTACATGTTTACACAACTTAGAAGGCGCGTGGATTAAGCAAAAATAGACTCTGCGTCAACGGCTTAAGTGCTTCACCGCGCGCCTTCTAAGTTGTGTCGTGCTTTTACACTTTAATGAATAAATTACTTCGCGTTACGCGGAAATCTTATAAGCTATCTCAAATTAAAATTTGCAAAATCTTGTTTGCATGGATGAGCGCTAGCTATTAATTACGGCTGTATCAGATCTCAAACGAAGTTTAAATAAATAAATCTAAATACCTATTAAGTAAACTAATGAGGTAAATAAGATACGTATAAGAGTCGTGGTAACGACGTCTGCGTTACCTTCTTTACAGAAAGTAATTTAATGAGACCTTTGTGCCGTTCAATGAGAGTGATAGAGTACCTAGATTCTAGATAGTCCTAGAAAATCTAAGAACCTTACGGAATGTAATTAATACAACTCAAATATTTTGTATCCTAATTAAGACAGCTTAAATTTTGCATTCAATTAAGCAAGGTTGAAAAAGAACCTATATTTTGTATTACCGAACCGCTGATAAATGATAAAATGACATTTGCAAGATTTGCAAGCACTATAGGTACTTAGATATAATTAGCACTACACATTATTCAGTGCCATGTATGTAGCAAAACATGCATTAAGTACTTGCTACTTTATTTAAATCGTAATTTGATTGAATGCAAAGACCTTGATTAATTTTTGGCAAAAACGTCATGAACTTAAGCTTAAGACATTCCTCAGCTGCTTCCAAGCTCTCTTAAAGAAGGGTAACCTAGTTTACAAGACAAGGGGATCCGGGTTCAAACATACGACGCTCCTAGAGGAGCGACGATGGAAACTTCTCTTTTTAGAAAATTGTGGTTTAGCATACCAAGAAGGAGGGCTTACAACGCTCTCCTCAAAGCTTTTCATACTGACGCTCCTCTGAGACCTCTGCGAGCCTTCCCTCTCTGACACTCTTGACGATATCGTCTTCACATTACTGGGTGGTTTGGTAGTTTCCTCCTTATCATATGGTATATCTTTCATCTGTATTATTTCAACATCCGTGTCACTATTGGGTTCCCTACTTGGCCGACGTACTTTTGTAGTGTCCGCCTCCGTATATCCTATTGTCTTACTGTAAGTACTCATCCGTCTCGACTTTTCCCTGAAAATAAACTTCCTAAACTCCTTCCTAAACTTTGGATGAGTGATTATGTAAATGAAAGGGTTTATGCAGGCAGCGGTCTTACAAAACAATGCGGGTACCATTGAAACTATAGGCGTAATTAAATCTTTCTTGCCGAATATGCCCATGAGCGCTACGATTGCGTAGGGGGTCCACGAGACGAAGAATAATGCGATCACAACTATAACTAGAACCGCTAATTTGATTTCGGCCTTGCGCTTCACTTGTTCTTTGACGTGTCTGGAGGAGAGTCGCTCTTGGTTTCTGGCGGTCATTTAAATAATACCGGTGCAGACGACGACGCGGAGGATGTTGATGTAGCAGAAGGTGATGGTGGCGAAGGGGGCGACCCAGGCGGCGCAGAAGAAGGTGAAGATGAAGTAGCGCGGGGAGAGTTCTTCGGTGAGGTAGTCGAAGCTGCAGGAGGTGAGGTAGCCCTCGGGGACGTAGCGGCCGTAGCCGACGTCGAGCGCGGGCACGGAGGCGAAGGCCGCGGCG
>OZ020280.1:9052504-9134325 GCA_963971205.1 Aethes cnicana
ACTTTGCGCGTGGCCCGACACGCACTTAGCCGGTTTTTTATTTTTGACAAAGCTGCGTTCGGCGCTCGAGGTCACAAACTTGGATCATATATTAGGCCAACATCATAAATAGGCCTGCAACAAATCAGAACTACCGGATTTCGCGCACACGCTGATGTAAAGTTACTGGATTAGAAGGACATAGGCTACTTTTTAACCCGGAAAAACACATAGTTCCCGCGGGAGCGCGATAACCGAATTCCACGCGGGCGAAGTAGTGGGATGAAGTTTAAAAGTCTTCTTTAAAAACGTTCTGAAAAGGTAGTATCAAAAACTAGTTCCTTAGGGTCAAAATTTTCGTTTTTTTTTTTTAATTTTTGACTAAGTTAGATTCGGTTATACATTAGGCCAACATCATAAACAAGTCTGCAAAAAATCAGAGCTACCGTATTTGACCCACATGCTGATGTACTGTTACTGGATTAATTTAGGTATTATCATTATATTCCCACTGAGTCCATATTACGCGCTTAACACGGTACCGCGAGCGTTGGACTTATTACTAATAGCCTTATATTATGACGATTTGTTTCCTTTTGTTTCCGAAAGAATCAAGTGCTTGGACCTTAGAATTGGGAATATTGGGATGTTTTACAATAACTAAGTATTTATAAAATGGTCTGTGGGGGCCCCCAACTCTCGTCAACTAGGTCGAAACCAGAACATTGGCGTAACAACAGGGTGGCAGTGGCGCGTGGCAGAACGGGCAAAATTCCCTACCTCACTACCAGAGCTGAGCGGGCCCCGGCCCAAGAGGCCGCGAGGAAAGAAAGGAAAATCCAAAAATTTCAGTTGTGCAATTTTGTAAATTAACGGGGCTGGGGCCCTATAGGAACGAAAGATTTGCCTCGGGGCCTCGAGCGTGAGGTGGTACAGTTATGCCGCCGCCTGGTCGAAACTAATTTTTCAAGTTTTTTTGCCTTAAGTACTATATTATTTGGTGATTTGGGGGCCCCCTAGGACCGGGGGCCCGGGGCGGACCGCCCCCGCCGCCCCCCCCTTAGTCCGCCACTGATTCAAGCAGCGGCAGCGTCTAGAATTATCTCATTCACGTTTTCACAGCCGTCAAAATTTTTTGCGGTAAATCATACTTACTTTACTTTAGGTCGTGCGCGGTTTAAAAAGAGCGAAACGAAAGTTTTCCAAGCAATAATCTGAAATTTATTCATAACGTATCTATCCAGAACCCGAATCCAAAAGTGCATGTTATGATCACCTACGATACCTGATGCCAACTGCCAGCTACGATATCTGATGGCAACTGTACTTTAGTAGGTACATATTTGTGCGTACCTATTGGGTTTCAGAGATTTAATATTGTCTATTTTCTGTCATGTAACAGACAATGGACAATATAAGAAAAGAGAAAAGAGTTAAGATAAATGCTTAGCAATTGGTAGGTACTATACTCGTGTACTCATATTTCCTTTTGACAGATATATTAAAAAGGATAAGTCAAATAAAATTCCGCCATGCGAAAATCAGACTCCCGACCTTTTGTTAACCTGTTGTCTACCGCCTATTGTCAAAAAGATTATGTAAAATAAACTTAATTACTTAATAGAACATTATTGCAGAGGCCGCCAAGTCCGGACGAGTCAGTTAGAAGGCTGAGCGAAGCGAGGTATATATAATGCTTTTTCTCAAACATGCTTGGAAATGTTCGCGTTACTTTCAAAAAAAGAAGACGCGAGGCTGTCCATTGCCGGCCTTGGCCAGCAAAAACATTATTGTCGTGTGTGTTTTTTTTTCCCCAGTGCCGCACTGGGCCCGCGTGGGGACTATAGCCCAAACCCGCTCGTGATGAGAGGAGGCCTGTGCCCCGCAGTGGGACGCAAATAGGCTGTGGTAGTAGTAGTAGTGGCTTTTTTTTAATTCGCTTGCTATTTGAAACACCTCTGTAGAGAAACTGACAAATCCATGGAGGTAATAAGTGCAACTTCCATGGCCAAATCATCCACGATCATGGAAGTAGTAAATACTGATGTGGGGTAAGTGCGCCTAAATTTATCTCGCCTTGTAAACAGCCAACTACTAGTTGAGTAATATTTATAGGTTTCGATATATTTATGTTAGGCGCACTTACCCCATCCTGGCGCACTTGCCCCTTGCGTGATTGAGAATCCTGAGTGTAACGAGGGTTTCAAGGCACGAGACAGCAAACGACTTCTGCTGAGCGTAACACAAAATTTTTCACCTCACTAGTGCGAGAAAGTGCAAGGAAAACAACTCAAGTACAGTAATTCAATATTTAATTATTAAAATAACACATTAAAACATAAAATTAAATCTAAAAATTTAAATCATTACTTGAAATTGAAAGTAAAGTTTAACGGCGCGACGCACTGGTTTTCTAGATTTAACAATCATTTATTTCGGGAAATTAAATTAGAGCGAGTGGCAACACTCGAACGGAGTTGCATGTCTGTAGTGAACTGTCAGTATGACAGAACTGGAAAGCGAGCGAGTTGACTTGGACGTGCAAACCCGTTGGCTCTGATTTGAATCACAATTTATTTCGTCGATCAGATCTTAATTGTAATTAGAAAATTGAAAATTTAGTAAAGTGATTATCAGCAAGTTGAACGTGCCTGTTATTTCAAAATAACGTCGATTGTGGAGCCGCCCCCAACCCCACATTGCCAGCCATGGCGGACGCACCGCCCGGCGATCCGTTATCGGAAGTGGGTTCGGACATCCCAGCGGAACAGCAAGGTTCAACAAATGCAGGTCAGATAGAATTAGATATAGTATCCGTTGTTGACGAAAATGATCGTTGGAAGTTATTGTTTGAAGCACAACAAAAAACATTATTAGAGTTGATAAAAACGATCAAAGAGCCTGCGGTAAATGAATTTAAGATGTCATTGCCAGAATATAATCCCGATGTTGTCGACAGCGATGCACAATCGTGGTGCAATACTGTCGATTTGTGTATGGCTGAAAATCCAATCAGTGGTAGTAAATTAATCGTAGTCATGAGCCGCGCTCTGAAGGGCTCAGCTGCGACATGGCTGGCGCAAAATAGTTTTTCTGGCATGACCTGGCCAGAGCTGAAAAATCTATTCACGGCGCGATTCATTTCGACGGAGACCTCAGCTGCAGCACTTTATAAAGTACTGAACGAGACCCCAAGGGAAGGCGAATGTCTATCCGCTTACGCTAACAGGGTGTTAAACGCTTTAACAGCCCGCTGGAAAAACTTAACAGTCGAACAGATTGCCATAGCAGTTACTTTAGCCCACACAGCCAAAATTGAACCACGACTACAACGCCTTGCTTTTACTACTGAGATCGATTCCAGGACCAAACTTCAACAAGAACTTATGGCTCATGTTTATCGTAAAAGGGGATCATCATCGATAGATAGGGCAGGCAGTTCGAATACAGTGCATGATGCTAAGAGGCCTCGTGTGGAAACTCGGAGTAAATGCTACAATTGCGGAAAATTTGGACACCGTGCATTCGGCTGTCGCGAGCGCACTAATGTGGAAAGTAGATTGTCTGTGCGGTCTGATATTTCAGAAAAAACACCATCGCCATCAAGAGAGAACGACGCTGCGAAGAAGACTGCCATGCCAACGTGCTACCGCTGCGGAGTCGCGGGACACATTGCCACGCGCTGTCCCAGGAACGACGCAAAGCTAGACGATGCCAAGCTGGAGCATCGGGTGGATATCTGCACCGTCAAACCTGCCACTGACACCCTCATTAACTCCGGTGAGCAGTTCTCATTTTGTTTCGATTCCGGTGCTGAATGTTCCTTGATTAGAGAAAGTATAGCATTAAAATTTTCAGGAAAACGCTACGAAAATAATGTAACATTATTAGGGATTGGTAAATCGAATTTGACGTGTGCAACTCAAATCCTTTCTTGCGTTACGATTCAAGACTACTCACTGGAGCTCCTTTTTCACGTGGTTCCTGATTTTTGTCTTACTAATGATATCATGATCGGACGAGACTTGATAGCCCTTGGGTTTTCAGTAGAGATTTGTCAAAATAACTTGAAAATTAGGAAAACTAAAGTTGTTCTGTCATGTGACGTAGGTAGTAAACCGGATTTCAACAAAATTGAGACCGATGTCTCACCTGATCATAGGGATTCTCTTTTAAAATTACTTCACGAGCATTCCGATTATTTCGTAGACGGCACACCCGTGAGTAGGGTTAGTTCTGGTCAGCTGGAAATTAAATTGATCGACCCGAATCGAACTGTTCAAAAGCGCCCTTACAGATTGTCTCCTGAGGAGCGTCAGGTCGTTCGCGATAAAATAAAAGAACTTAAAGAAGCTGGCGTTATACAAGATAGTTCTTCTCCATTCGCCAGTCCTATTTTACTGGTCAAGAAGAAAGACGGCACCGATCGCCTTTGCGTTGATTATAGAGAGTTAAACGGTAATACTGTACCGGATAGGTATCCTCTCCCATTGATATCAGACCAGATTCAGCGTCTCGCTGGCGCTAACTATTTCACCTCCCTGGACATGGCTAGTGGATACCACCAAATCCCCATCCACCCCGATTCTGTAGAGCGCACCGCTTTTGTTACACCGGACGGGCAGTACGAATACTTGTCAATGCCATTCGGCTTGCGTAACGCCCCGTCGGTGTATCAGAGAGCAATAAACAAAGCGCTAGGCAGTTTAACAGAGTCTTTTGCAGTTGTCTATTTAGATGACGTCATTGTGCCCTCAAGAACAGTTGAAGAGGGCCTTGAAAGATTGAAGCTAGTTTTAGAGGCTCTAACCAAAGCAGGATTCTCTCTAAATATCAAAAAATGCGCTTTTCTGAAAACGCGTGTCGAGTTCTTAGGGTATGAAGTACTATCAGGTGAAATTCGGCCAAACCCACGAAAAATCAAGGCTTTGACAGAATTACCTCCCCCTCAGACGGTTACCCAACTTCGGCAGTTTATAGGTTTGGCATCCTATTTTCGGCAATTCGTGGCGAAATTCTCTTTGCTGATGGCTCCCTTATATAGACTTACATCTGGTAAGGGTAAAATTGAGTGGACTAGCAAATTAGAAGACATACGTCAAAAAGTCATTACGGTTCTTACCAATAAACCCGTTTTAATGATATTTGACCCCTCTTACCCGATCGAACTACACACACTGACGCGAGCGCTGAAGGATACGGCGCTATGCTTTTGCAAAAAGTAGATGGAAAAATGCACGTAGTTGAGTACTATAGTCGTCGCACCTCCAGCGCAGAATCAAAATATCATTCCTATGAATTGGAGACGCTGGCGGTGGTAAATTCAGTAAAATATTTCCGACATTATCTTCACGGTAGGAAATTCGTTGTAGTCACTGATTGCAATTCTGTGAAAGCGTCAAAAACAAAAGCTGACCTCACTCCCAGAGTCCACCGTTGGTGGTGTTTCCTACAGGCATTCAATTTCGATATTGAATATCGTAAAGGAAAACAAATGGAACACGTAGACTTCCTTTCGCGAAATCCGTTACCAATTTCAAATAATCTAGCGAAAGTAGAACAAAAGCGAGTAAATTTGATTGACATTTCCGACACTTGGTTCAAAGCAGAGCAACAGAAAGACTCTGAATTAGCGTCAATTATTAATCAGTTGCAATCAAATACTCTCCCTGCGGATTTAACAAAAACTTATGAAATGCGCCGCGGAACGCTGTATAGAAAAGTAGAGCGAAATAGTAGAAGTGTTTGGTTACCGATCGTTCCTCGCGCATTTCAGTGGGCCATTATTAATCATGTTCACGAGAGTATCATGCACTTGGGATGGGAGAAAACTCTTGAAAAGACTTATTGTCATTACTGGTTCCCTAAGATGAATAAATATGTGCGTCGATTCGTAGAAAATTGTATCACTTGCAGATTATCTAAGTGTCATTCTGGTAAACCTCAAATTGAGTTGCATCCCATCCCAAAAGCTACTGTCCCTTGGCATACTCTACATATAGACGCCACTGGTAAACTTAGTGGGAAAAACGACACTAAAGAATACGTTTTTGTAATTATAGACGCTTTCACTAAGTACGTGCTCTTGTATCACACCTTAAATATAGATACTGCAAATGCTATTAGGGCACTTAAGTACTGTGTATCATTGTTTGGTGCACCAAACCGCGTGATTGCTGATCAGGGCCGATGTTTCGCGAGTAAAGATTTTAAGGAGTTTTGCTCGGGGCATAACATTAATTTACATCTGATAGCTACTGGATCTAGCAGAGCTAATGGTCAGGTAGAAAGGGTTATGTCTACATTAAAAAATATGCTGACCGTAGTAGAATCTGATCAAAATAAATCCTGGCAAGAAGCGTTACCAGAAGTGCAGCTAGCAATAAATTGCACGCAAAACCGAATCACAAAAGCCAGCCCACTTGAATTACTTGTAGGAAAAGTAGCCAGGCCTCTAAATTTGATGGTAATAGATGATGATGATGATGATGATGTTGGCGGTGAAATTGATCTTAACCTAATCAGGGAACATGCAGCAAAAGGGATATCCAATAGTGCATCTTATGAAAAGCTTAGATTTGACAAGAATAAGGCTAGAGTAAAACGGTTTTCTGTTGGAGATTTCGTGTTATTAGAGAACCACGAGCGTAACCAAACTAAACTTGATCAGAAATTTAAGGGGCCATATCAGGTGTCAGAGGTTTTAGAGGGTGATAGATATCTCCTGAAGGCTCTCGACTCTAAGAGAACGTATAAGTACGCGCATGACCGCTTACGTCCTATGCCTAACTGTTACGTTCCTTTAGAGCTGTGTTCGGCTATTGACATCCCCAGTAAAGCGTCAGAATGTACCAGTAACGGCGATGGTAAGACTATCATCTTTTCTCCCTATTTAACATCTGCGTGAGCTATCTCAACCTATTGTGGCTAACCCTGTGTGTCATCATGGTTCATATTATGTTGTGAGAGCTTGGGTGACTGGAGCTTGTATCTGTGTGTGTGTCTCCAGCTCCGCTACAGCTTATGTAGCTCTGGAGATTGTGCGTGTGTATATGGGCGACTCCAGCTGTAGCTTGTGTAGCTCTGGAGACTGTTCGTGTGTATGTGGGCGACTCCAGCTGTAGCTTGTGTAGCTCTGGAGACTGTTCGTGTGTATGTGGGCGACTCCAGCTGTAGCTTGTGTAGCTCTGGAGACTGTGCGTGTGTATGTCGGTGACTCCAGCTGTAGCTTGCGTAGCTCTGGACACTGTGCGTGTATATGTGGGTGACTTCAGCTGTAGCTTGTGTAGCTCTGGAGACTGTGCGTGTGTATGTCGGTGACTCCAGCTGTAGCTTGCGTAGCTCTGGACACTGTGCGTGTATATGTGGGTGACTTCAGCTGTAGCTTGTGTAGCTCTGGAGCGTGTGTCTGTGTGTTTGTGTGCAGCCTATGCGAGCCTGTGCCTGTAGCTTGTATCTCTGCAGTTGGTATCCGTGCATTTTTGGCACAAGTATTTTTGACTAAAGAAGAGTCCAAAGATTGTTAAACTCGACTGACTATACTCTCGAGTCAGGATTGACCGAGTGATGTTTATGGAAATCTTGTGTTTGTTCGCAGATCTGGACAGCGAAGAATCACATGAGGACATGTGAACATGTCGAATGGCCGTAACGGCGCGACGCACTGGTTTTCTAGATTTAACAATCATTTATTTCGGGAAATTAAATTAGAGCGAGTGGCAACACTCGAACGGAGTTGCATGTCTGTAGTGAACTGTCAGTATGACAGAACTGGAAAGCGAGCGAGTTGACTTGGACGTGCAAACCCGTTGGCTCTGATTTGAATCACAATTTATTTCGTCGATCAGATCTTAATTGTAATTAGAAAATTGAAAATTTAGTAAAGTGATTATCAGCAAGTTGAACGTGCCTGTTATTTCAAAATAACGTCGATTGTGGAGCCGCCCCCAACCCCACATTGCCAGCCATGGCGGACGCACCGCCCGGCGATCCGTTAAGTTATTACAGTTAGTAATATTGAACACTACATTTTTTTTTGAACTGATATATTAGTATTTGTCAACTTTTTTTAAATGTTTTTTTTCCGGAGGTTGCGTTCCAAATCACTCCTACTCGTACTTCAAGATTCAATTATTCATTGAATACAGTTAAAATATACACATATTTAAGTATTTTTGTGATAAAACATAGTGAAATAATGAAATACATCTGAAAAGGTGTATTTTCATTTTTTCATTTATTTAATTCATGTACAATATAAATAATTGTGTTTGAACATAGTTTTAAATACAATTGTCAAAATAATTTAATGTTTACTTACAGACTAATTTATTATAATATATTATAATTTATTATAATAATGTATTATTAATATAATTTTATTAATGATGATATTATAAATTAAACTGGATTCCTTCTAATCTAGATCCGTACCTACTGTGATACCGTAACTGTTGAAACAATTATTATAATCTTATTTTTTTCTTTAAACGAGCTTACCGCCTATATTTATAGTTTTGCTGGTACACCCCGAAATCTATAGGTACTATAATAAAAGGGTAATTGTTCTATCTCTTTCTATCTGTCTGTCTGTTTGTTAGAGTTAATCTCCGGAACTACTGAACCGATTTGAATGCGGTTTTCAAGGGTAGATAGAGCATCATTCGGAGCTACATATATTAAATTAAGCTATGTTTGGATATCGGAAAGAAAAGTTATCGGCACTTTTATATTCCACGCAGAAGCACAACTAGTTCAGTAATATGCTGCAAATCGTTTTAAAAGCATGAAAATCGAACATAAAAAGTCTTAGCTTTTGCAAGGCTAGTGGCATTCACAATGAGTCCGCAGGCACCGCATAAACGATTTGACTTGAATTCAGATCTGCATACAAGCAATAGAAAAATCAAGGAAAACTTTTCTACAGTAGCTGAGTCTTTGGCAAACTTTTTCAGACCACCGCACGGCGCACGTGATTCGGGTATTAAAAGTTATATGTAAGTTGTTCAATATTTTATATATGAGCAAGTCACATCCCATCAAAAGCAGCATAATGGGGGCTATCGCGTGTGAATTTGCCACTAGAGGCGCTAGTGTCGCGTGAGGTCCAATAACATTCACTTTTCACTGGTTTTGGCGGGCTTCGTGACATAAATGATAATTTCTTTAATTAACCTGTTGAAAAGTGATCTCCTTCGTGAAAATATCGCTAATATGGATTATTTGGCGATTAATGTGAACGCTTTGAAAAAAAAAGAAAAAATTCCGAACGAAACGGAACTGCACAACATTGCGGCATAGCTACTCGATATTATGATAATTATTTATAATTAATGAACTTAATGAGATTCAAGATTTAAAACTGTTTCGGCGCCGATCTTATAAAGTCGCCTTTGACAGCTATACCTCTGGACCTCAGTAAACAGTGGCGCCACCTGGTGAGCAAAGAAACGATAGTCCCCATTGGGCGTCTCCGAAGTTCTAGTCGTTTAGTTTTAGTGGAAACTACTAGCACCTCTGGGAGTTGCCGTATGGGAAAATGGTTTTCGGGAAAAATACAGTTACGAAGTAAGACAAACGGTTGGGGAATATAGAAATAGTAATGTATGATGATTATTTTATAAAAGAAAAAGGAATTATTCTTAGGTAAGTAAGGTAATAACAAACCGGTTTGACGACATCCCGCCGTTTGTGTTCGATCGACGATATAAATATGTATTATTCACTTGCAAACGTAATAAGAAAATAAATCTTTGTATTTTAAATTACTTTTATCTCAAAAAATAATGTGTTTGTAATGAGCAATACATAATAATGGTTACAATACAAATGCTTTTTTTTTATTGAGCACAACGCAATAGGGAAAAAAGAACACTATGAAAACATGGTGTTAGGTATACAGTAGGAGAAAAGACTTTCGCTAATTAGAACGATCCCTCCCAGACAACCTTCGGGTAGTGCACATTGAGTTAATTATGACGATATGCGATATATCAAAACAATATACCTACTAACAATCAGATAAATATAAACATGTAATAGTACATTACAGACCTAGGGTGGTGAATTCGTAAATGTCCCAGATCGCAGGTTTCTGTGGCCCGAACCGAAGGTGAGGGCCATAAATATGCGATCTGGGGCTTTAGGAATTACCGCCCGTGGTTTGTCAAAAGTTTTACGTCTTGCCTTGGCCAGAAAGTGAGATTTTCTCTCCGCGTAGCGGGCAGAAAATCCCACTTTACGGCCAAGGGTGAAGTAATAAATACTCACTTTTTTTAAATTTTCATTTCATATATTTGTGACACAGCATCTTGGCATTCCGCCATTTAAAAAAAGCTATAAGCAATATTTACACTATGGTTCGCTATGACATTCTGCCAATACAGCTATAAAAAAAAAAAAAATTCATTGCATGTTTGAGAAAAGCACTATACATACATCGGCGGGGAACGGAAGTTGTCGGCCTCGTAACTATCCGGCCTCACTTCGTTCGGCCGTATATAATACTCGGCCTGCAACATCCTCCTTCCCGGCCTCTGTAGTAATGTACTATTTAATCATAACACACATAGAATAAATGAACATACACATAAACTACGTATGTACATTCTGAAGATGTCAGCCGAAAACCAGATGAAGAAGAGGAAAAAGAACAAAAAGCTAGTGATAAGAAACGATCCGTAAGTTAATTGCAACTGATATGTCGTTCTGCGTTTATCGGGATAAAAAGTATCTATTCTATACTTAAAATCAGGTTATCCATACTATACTAATAATTATAAATGCGAAAGTAACTCTGTCTGTCTGTCTGTTACCTCTTCACGCTTAAATCGCTGGACAGATTGCCGACATGGGTACTTTTTATCCCGGAAAAGCGCATAGTTCCCGCGGGAGCGCGATAACCGAATTCCACGCCGGCGAAGTCGCGGGCAGAAGGTAGTTATTATATAGGTATCTCAGTAGGTACCACATTTCATCCAAATTAGTTCTGCTGTTTTAGCGTGATTGACTAAAAATATCCAAACTATCAGATTTATAATGTTAGCAGTAGGTATATACCCAGATATTAGATTGGTAAAAAAATATGAATAAATATTAACTCATGATGCTATTATGTGACCTTCTAAAGACAATAACTTTGAACAAGGCTTTCATTCTACCTGCATTATTCTTAAACGATTAATGATTTAAATTTTCGCGCTAATATGTCAGAGTCTACACAACAATGTAGAGGACATCTTGTCTTGTGGACTAGGTACATAGTCGTCGACAAACATCCGAACTCAAATAACGACGATGTTTCAAAAATGAAATGAAGACAAATGATCCCTTCGAGTCACGTGATAACAGCTCTTCCGCCCGGGCCTGACGAACGTTCGGCAATAAATACTCTACGAGGTTATTTGTTATCTCTTTGAGAGCAATTTCTGATGTTTTGTGTGTCGCCAGTTATTAACACCCACAATTGACACCTAATTGCTCCTACTATACATAGGTATAGAAACATCGTTTTAATAGCACTAACTACCTAAATGGGTAAAGCCGTGGTGGACTAGTGGTTCGACCTACCGCCTCTCATGCAAGAGGGTCGGAGGTTCGATTCCGGCTCGCACCTCTAAGTTTACTTATGTGCGAAATTCAACTTGATTTAACCACTGTGCTTTTTGGTGATGGAAAACATCGTGAGGAAACCTGCACGCATCTGCGAATTAATTCAAAGTCTCCAATTCACACTTGGCCCGCGTGGGGACTATAGCCCAAACCCTCTCGTGATGAGAGAAGGCCTGTGAAGGGCGCAGTGCGGATTGGGCACTTCACACACATCTTTGAATTAATTCGCAGATGCGTGTTTTTGCAACATTATCTTCAGATTGCAAATGAGACCATTAAAAAAACCGCCTTCAAACTCTGACAGACTGTAAAGTCTGTGTCAAGTACATAATTCGATTTAAAAAAACATGCAGCCGAATTGAGAACCTCCTCCTTTTTTGAAGCTGGTTAAATAAAAAAGGTTTCTAGATAAATGACTTGTGGCTTGCGTGGACGAAGTAAAGAACTTCTACTAATATTCTAACAATAAATAATTGTCAGGTTGCCCTAACCATCACAGAAAATGAAATTCATTTCAAAATAATCTACATCACCCTTGGCTGTAAAGTGGGATTTTCTGCCCGCTACGCGGAGAAAAAATCTCACTTCTTGGCCAAGGCAAGATGTAAAACTTTTGACAAAACACGGGCGGTAATTCCTAAAGCCCCAGATCGCATATTTATGGCCCTCACCTTCGGTTCGGGCCACAGAAACCTGCGATCTGGGACATTTGCGAATTCACCACCCTAGGTCTGTAATGTACTATTGTATCTAGATAAATAGAATAGATATTCATATTACATCATTATAACATATAATAAAGCTAAAAAGGGTCAAAGGTCTGTATTGGGAGATATTCGAAAAAAAAAGTTGGCTGGGGATAGGTAGGTACTTAGATTCGATAACAGAACATATTCCAACAGTTTTTGGATTTTTTGAATGTTTGTCTTTATCTGTTTGTCTGTTTATTTGATCGCGCACCACGTGAAAACTCCTGGACCAATTTTGATGTGGTATGAAGATAGTTGGCGTCCCGCGAAAGGACATAGGCTACTTTTTATCCCGGAAATACGCATAGTTCCCACGGGAATGCGATAACCGAATTCCACGCGGTCGAAGTCGCGGGCAGAAGCTAGTAGGTATATTCGTAATAAAGGGTATTTTTCATCACAATCAGAGAATTACCCGATTTCATGATATAATTAAAAAAGTTCCCCGTTCGTATTGTTTCTCGCTGAGCGCTCTCCGACGAGATAATAATTTTTACTTTATTAACCCTTTTGATTTCTCGGAGTGAATTAAGGGGATTGGTAGACATTTTCTCCTAAATATTATGAGTAGTTATCCAAGTATTTCCAGGTGTGAATTAATAGCTGAATGTACTTACCTACTTTGATGCTAATGCTAATAGTCCTGTTGTTTAATTAGGTTCAATTCAAAACATTGGAGCGACTGTTAAAGTAGTATTTAACTAATGAATGAGTCTTACTAATCTAATTACAGAAACGTAACTTGTCAATACATTATAAAATATGTAAGTAAAGCACGACACAATTTAGAAGGCGCACGGCGAAGCACTTAAGAGGGAAGAATAGTCCACTCGTCCATACAAAAATTATAAGAGAAAACGTTTTTCCACTTAGTAGTAAAATACTAGGTTTATAGGTTTTCCTTTTTTTTTAAATTTGCAAGAACTTTGAATCCATTGCAAATTAAAAAAAAGGAAAACCTATAAACCTAGTCTAGTGGAGAGATTATCGTCGACTGTGCAAGTACGAATTCTCAAATATTTTGGACACATCGCTCGGAATCAGCAATCCATGGAACGACTCGTAGTCCAGGGACAAGTGCAGGGCAAGCGGTCTCGCGGCCGGTCACCCACGCGTTGGACAGACCTGATTAAAGCTGCGACGCAAGCATCAATAGTCCAATGTTTCCGCAATGCCGAAGACCGCAACAAATGGAGACGCATCGCAAGGAGAGCTTCATCAGCAGATGCATCGTCATAAAACCACGACCACTCTGTCAAGAGTGAACGACTAAGGAGGAGGATAAACCTAGTATTTCCTTGTGACAGAGCTACTAATAATAATATTATAGTATGGAAATATAGTAGAATGTTATTCGAATTTAAATGCCGGCTTTAATTTAGTACTGGATTTTGTTTAAAAAAAATCTCCTTTAGAACCTACTAAAATGGCCTATCGGAAAATCTTACATTCAATTCAGAATCCGTACCTTTTGGCCGAAAAAATAGTGTAGATTGATGACACGACGCTTAAATAATTAATCGTACACGATTGTAAAATGAAGGTGACAAGATGTTTAATTTTATTTGCTTGTATCTGTCCAACAGATCTTGAACTTCAGGGAGTCGCGTCGTGGAAATAATTTATCATAATTCCTTTCCAGTCCCAATAATAAATCGGTTTGTTTTCGCTGTGTGCTTGGATAAACAAAAGAATGGTACATTTTAAACGGTTTCAGCAGGTACAGAATATGATGACATCAGAAGACAAATATCTCTGTGATGTGCTTTATTTATTGCACATAAATTTGTGGTTACGCATCGTAGCGCAGAAGAGCTTTAGAGAGCTGTAAAAGTAATCACACGTGGAAATCTACGAGGCCAAAATAGCATCTTGATGCTCGGTCGGTTATTAATAGGCGGCATTCGGGACAAATGTCCGCTGTTTGCAAATACTGACCTAAAATACATGAAGAGTACGAGGGCGTTTCCACAGCCACCCGCGCACATCATGACGATGTAGAGCGCGCCCAGGGTGTAGTTGGCCGCGGGGTCGGGCGGGGCGAAGCGCAGCCAGTGCTCGTTGATGAGCAGCAGGTAGTCGTCCGAGAACAGGAACCGCCGCCAGCGCGCCACGGGCCAGCGCGCCTTGAACTCCGAGATCAGACTCGCATCCGATTCCAGCGGAGCCCTCAATCGCAATCGCTGCACCGCATTCCGCGTCTCAGCCAAAGAACCTCTCTTCCCCCTATTGAACAGCGAATCGTTCACAAACTGTTGCTTCAGCGTACTCGCGTGTAACCTTCTTCGCCGTTTCCACTGTTTCAAATGGTCCAAACGACACAAAAAGTCACTGAGGTTGCACTGTTTGAACTTTTCCGAATCAATCATCGCACCCTCATTGGTGTTGTTGCCGTTTGGGAAAAGTTTTTGAACTTTGTTGTCGGAGTAGCTGTTTAAATTGATGCACTGTGCGGTTATTAGGATGATGATAAATTCGATGTTTATTGCTCTCGACATTGTTTTTAGCGGGAGGGGAGCTTGAAGCGGGGACGGCCGCGCGCGTTTTACGGGAGACGCGACTCGTCTGCCGGCGCGCCCGGCGACTGGCTCGGCGCGTCGCCGTACCCCCAACGTTATTAGCTCATAATATTCCCTCTCACATATTATAAATTACTGAAATAAATATTCGATCATTAAGAGCCACGTCTAATGGTTATACTAATTACTTTGAACGTACCTGTGTAATTAGGCACAGACCTCAATGTTTTTATAGACATACTACTACTACAGCCTATTTGCGTCCCACTCCTGGGCACAGGCCTCCTTTCATTACGAGAGGGTTTGGGCTATAGTCCCCACGCGGGCCCAGTGCGGATTGGGGACTTCACACACATCTTTGAATTACTTCGCAGATGCGTGCAGGTTTCCTCACGATGTTTTCCTTCACCGAAAAGCTCAGTGGTAAATTCAAATTGAATTTCGCACATAAGTAAACTAAGAGGTGCGAGCCGGAATCGAACCCCCGACCCTCGGCATGAGAGGCGGTAGGTCGAACCACTAGGCCACCACGGCTTAATATGGACATAGTACCTATTTTATTCTGGCCATCCGTGATTTATTATATTTTATGGAGACGTTCCATAGATTCTTCAAATAATGCGATGTCCTTGGTTACAATACATTTGTCCTGCCACATTCGCAATCAATACCAACAAGAAAGATATAAATAAAGAGCATTTTTATGACTCGATTCCGATGTTGTCCCGCATCCTTGGGTCACGATAGAGCGGCGTCGAAAGGGACAATTTGTTTATTTACTCTCACAAAGAAGGTGAACGCTAGAGAATCTTAAGCGAGTGACAGCTCTATATTGACACACAACCATGGAATGTATCTCATGAAATAAATATTAGAACGTGAAGATCAAACGTCAAGGCGAACGGCTCCGGTGGAAGAGCATGACGCGATCCTGAATTCATGAAATTCGGTGTTACGAAACGTGTGAATTGCCTGATGAAACGAATAATTTTGTGGAATACATTAGGTCTATGTATGTTGTGACAGTCTTTTAGCTCTTTTCTGGGACTACATACATATGTATGTGACACGACACTTTTGTCATATAAGTAAGTGTGTCATAATAATATATTTGTGCCCACATGGCAACTCCATATATTTTTGTAGGTAGGTGACTGTGTAGTATATAGGTGAAAGCTTAACAATGCCTATTTGTTCAAGATTATTTCTTAATCGAATTGAAGGTCAAATTAAGTTAGTACGGAATTAATTACTTTTGTAATTTTCGAACAATACCTACCCGGTCTACTCAAATATTTGCTCGGTGCAGGATTCTTAAAACAAGGACTTGGATTAAAATAAGGAGTGGATTCTGGTGTCAATTATTACATGCATTGAACTGGGGCCTTATTCTTCTTTGATAGTAAGTAACATTTAAATAAATGAAAGGTGACCGAAAATGACCTGAGTGTCTTAGCTGCGACGAACGTGGTCGTCTACAGTTGAAGTTACGGGTAGCCGCAATCATTTCTGCGTAGACTTCATTCCATCAGACACGACTCGACAACCCTCTCGCAATTTAGTTAAGTAAACACTTCAACCCAACACCTGGAGTAGTCTTTGAGTCTATCGTTTGCCTTTAGACGTGATAATTCAAACTTGAGACATCGAGTTATATGAACTACGACCACAGCTACGACTTGAGACCTAACCGTAATAGTTTTGTCCTTGGATGATACAGATGAGAATTAATGAAAGTGAAGGTTAGTGGGAATAAAGATACAGTAGACGTTGGCTTATTTACTTATCGCGTTCTATACTCAGCTGAGTCGTAACTGTCACTCGTCCAACGAGTGAAAGAGAAAGCGCTACGCACAGAACGCCCGATTTAGTTAGTATTTAACGAGTTTTAATTTGTATAAAAATACCGTTTAAAAACATGGCATTTATAAAGCTGTCAATGTATGCATATAATATGGATAATCTTTCTGTTATATTTAGTTTTACACTGTTTGATATATTAAACTGGAGTAAAGTAAAGTTGGATATAAGGTCCGAGTTAGAGGTTACTTTGGAATTAAATTGTATCGAGCGAGGTTTTGTGAAACGGGTAACGAAAGCTGTCAATGTAAGGATGGTATAATCCAATATACCGTGTGGTTTTTTACCCGACTGCGCACCGCAAAGGAGGGTTATGTGTTTACCTGTCTATGTATGTATGTATGTATGTATGTATGTATGTATGTATGTATGTATGTTTGTTCCTTTGTGGCACACTAGAGATCAAACGCGTGGGTCGATTTTAATGAATCATACGTCAATCGATTCGTCTGAATCGCGCGAGTGTCACTGAAGATATGAAATTAATCAAAATTCAAAATGGCGGCCACCAGACGCCATATTGTACAAAATAAAAAAATAAAAGTCAACCAACTATGGCATGTGAGGTATCGTTGAATAGGTATTTAAAAATCATTATTAGGTTTCTTTGACCATTTTTCAGACAAAATAACCGTTTATGATTTATAACGATTCAAAGTTCCTTTACTAACCACGTAAAGTAGGTACCTATATCCACCCAGTAGTAAATCCGTTCGAATTAGCAACACAGGAAATAATCTAGATCAACGAGTCTTCAAGCAGGTCACGACGACTATAAAATAATAATAATGTTTTTCATAAATCTCAAACTTCAATCAAGTACGGTGTACGCATGTGCAATGTAGTGTACCAGTAGCGTCATCTATCCGTTGACTTGAAGACTTTTAGTTTCGTTATTACATTTAAAGTGTCAATAGTGTTATTTACCTACTTAATAAAGTAAAATATAACCTAAGTGATTATAGGTACCAATTACACTAGTCAATACTCAGCGCTCGTAAATAAATAAAATAGCTACCTAATACTCTAATGTAGTACCAGTAGCGCCATCTATCGGTTGACTTGAAGAATTTTAATAGAGCCAGCGTTTTGAGCCGGGTTAAGGTCGGTTTTGGATGTCTTCGATCGATCGCTGCGGCTTGCGGCTGCGGCTGACGCGTGCCGGCGATGCTTTACATATTCACGGACTGAGTGGACCCTTACCGGCAAACTAGTAGTCGACATTCGGGGAAAATAGACATTCAGGGAATAGACATTCAAGGGAATGGACTTTCAGGGAACAGACATTCGGGGAATAGACGGTTGAGGAATGGACGATAAGTGAATTAGACCACGTGGACCGCTCCGTTTTTAGGGTTCCGTACCCAAAGGGTGAAAAACGGAACCCTATTAATATGCCTCCGATGTCCGTCCGTCCGTCCGTCCGTCCGTCCGTCCGTCCGTCCGTCTGTCTGTCACAGGGCTCTATCTCTTCAACGGAAATAGGTAGAGATTTGAAATTTTCACAGAATGCGTGTTTCTGTGGCCGCTATCACAACAAATACTAAAAAGTAAAAATATATCTATCTATATAAATTGGGGTCTTCATACAAGTAACTGTTTTTTTCTTCGTCTCATTTCAAGCGCTCTATCTAATGAACCATTATTGTTAGACACCTGAAATTTTCACAAAATACACATTATTAAAGCCTCCATCACAACAAATACTGAAACAGTCAATAAGTTTATTCCCAATGCGGATTTTCACACAGGAAAGTTACGTATTTTTTCGAACGTCGCTCTTTACGTACATTAATACAATAAAATTTTATAAATATTAAACAAAGTGATTTCCTGACTCTAAAACAATAAAAAAATAGAAAAACTGAAAAAAAAACAAGAAAAAAAAGTGTGGAGAGTATGTGTGTGATTTGAACCCGAGGTCTCCTGAATGAGTTTCCACGTCTCTCACGAATACACCACCATAGCACTTACTAAGCTGGCGAAATTAGGTATCTACTTAGAGCGAATAGAACAAAAGTCTAATTCAAATTTTCACCCCTCCTATTCGAAAAGAAGTGTTTTGTTCCCCGTTTAGAGGGAGCAAAATGCGATTTTGCTCCCTCTTCGTTTTTTTTTAATTTTTTTTCTTTTCTGCCCCGCTAACAGGGAGCAAAATACGTCTTAGCAGTGCGTTCACGGAGCTGCGGAGACTGTAAAAAGTTGCATTCAAAAGTCGCGTCTTTTTCGTATTTAGAATTTCATATATCGGCATTTTACATAAATACTTTATTACACATACTAAAAATCCATAAATTCATAGATATATACTTACTTTTGATAAATTATTTTCTATTTTTTATTTTCAATTTGGCTGAATGGTGCAGGCCAATGCCGTAGCATTCCTCGTAAACTCGTCGTGTGATCGAATTAAAAAAAAACTCGAACCCGCGAATTTCGTGAGCGCTCATTTCCTTGCCGTATTATTTTACACTTAATTTCCAAAATAAAACGTACCTTATGTAGTGTTATGAATTATTTCGTAGAAAATGAATGAAATCAAAAAGTGATTTAGGTGATGCAATGTATTGGGATCAACACCTCTGAGAATTCCAAAGGAATATTATGTAAGTACGTAATATGAATTGCACTGCCCTTTTTTCATTTTATCGCAAATGTATTAAAAAACTTTGTGTGATACAGTATGTGCGAAATTGTCATAAAATGTACTTTATTTCACATTTGTTAAATTTACCTATAAGTATTATGAACGCAACGCGTGCGAGCATGACAGAATATAAATACAATATAGTTACTGATTCTTCAATATGGAAGCCATTTTCGCCTTCTACCTATGAATTTATGATAAGCGCGCGAAACACACGTTCTTTTTAACCTTGTTTGTTTCTAAATGTATAATTTTTTTGTTTTACTTAATTTAAAGACAATAATGAACGAATGATCTAATGATTTTCTCATAGGAGGGGTGAAAAGCAGAGTGTACAACACGGTAGCAAACTTATTTATGCCTTGGGTGACAAAGCTTGAATCCCTCGCTAGCTCAAGATTCCACGCTAGAATCCCTCGCTTACGCTCGGGATTCTATTCTGGAATCTTTCGCGTCGCTCTGGATTCAATCCGTCACCCGCGGTAAAATATACCTTTTTGCTCCCTAGTCATACAATCTACTATTGTAGCACGTCAAGGTTACAGCGGTCTTCGCTAGATGGCGCTCGCTGTCGATTACATCGCGCTATCATTTGGTTGCCACCAAACAGTGACCTTCGGTCATATGCAAAAATTTGTTCCGATTAGGACCTAGTTCTTAGCACGCTATAAGCTTTCACCTCTGCTGTTTTAGTGTCGATTATCCGGATAATACCGTGGCTGCCACAGTGAACTTCCACCCTAAGCTGGGATTCACTTTGTCAGTACGGTGGCGCACTTATTGTTCCCGGTAGTGTAGAACGTCCGTGTAGTAAAGTTCTCGTGTTAAGGTTGAGTTTCCCTTGTCCCTCACTTCGCCCGGCTATAAATTTCGAATATTTTTTGTATATTCATTCAAGTCCATGATATGATATCTTCCAATAAAATCTTGTTCGGCTTCGACCCTGCCTGATAGGGCCATAAGGTACTTAGTGTTGTGATTAAATTGTTTTTTTTTTTTTTCACCAAATGTGAATAGATCACATAGAGACGCTCAGTTGTACGGAACCCTACATATGCGATTCCGCATTTGACTGATTTTTTTCAATACTTGATAGTTAATAGTTAATAGTTCCGTACACGGCTGATGAAATATAATAATTACTTGATCGGAACCAGTTCCATACAGGTAAAAAAAAGGCTCGTAGGGAACCAGTTCCATACAAGTAATTTAAAAGCCTCGTACGGAACCAGTTCCGAAACTCCGGTTCTGTAGACGGCCGAAGCGGCACTAAGAGAGGATTGCTCGAAATTCCCACGGGAACGGAATTTTTACATTTTGATGTTCACGCGCGTACTAAGTCGCGGGAAACAGCTAGTATATAATATATAATATAGACTAGCCGTTGCCCGCGACTTTGTCTCGCGCAGATTTAGACTTTCCGTACTCGATGATAACTTCGTGCCCGATTTAGATTAAATTTTGTACGGAGATAGTTGGATTTCGGAAAAAAGACATAAGCTACTTTTTATCCCAGATAAACTCATATGCATTCACGTCTTTGATTTCAACCTGTAGATCTTGTACTGTAAACGCGCCTAATCTTGTATGTTTATTTATTTATACAAGCGATTTCAGAATCGCCTCTAACGTTTTGGATGACATTTGGAATAGGTACCTGAGAAAACTCGGTGTCGAGCAAAGCTTGGTCGCTAGATATTGTGCTGGGGTGTTACTGTACATAAGCTACAAGGAACTACCTGGGACCGAGCTGTGGTTGATTTAGGTAAGTACACGCATTTTTGCGAAGGGTCAGGCTTATGTAGCTTTGAGCCGGGTTAGGTCTCTAGAGGGATTAATAATCAGTAATTTAGATCATCGCAAGCTACTTAATAATCCCCACGATAGCAACTCTCTCCATGAAATGACAAGATTGCGGAATTTACGGTCTTATAATCCCTAACTAAAAATAGTAAAATAAAAAAAGTTAATTTAAAAAAACAAAAAACCCGACTGCGTAAAAAACTAAAAAGAAAAAAATAAGATTACTTAGTTCAGTAGTAGCTAGGATTATGTTAAGTAATATTTACCGTCGCCATCAGATATATGGTAGCGAACAATGTGATCATAAATATCTGGACACGATCTTACTGTCAAGACGTTAGACTACATGCTCAGATATTTCTGATCATTCTTGCTTGCTCATATTACGTCTAATGGCGATCGTACCTACTGAGAAAATACACCATGGAAATAATTTCATGTTCGACACTAACATAAATCAAATATTGATTGCTATTGAGGAATCTAAAGATGCCTACAGTCGGGACCCATTTAAAATCTAGGGTAAAATGTTACAAATAATTTTAAATATTTTTTTCTTTTTAGTTTTTTACGCAGTCGGGTTTTTTGTTTTTTTAATTTCATATTTTTAACTTTTAACATTTCTTAGAAAAGTATGATCTTACATGAGCAATTTGACGATGACGGGTAAGGGAACGGCCTTAATATCTATAGTTTATTTTATTAAATATCATTTATTCATTAAAATAAAGATATTAGGCGTGCTCGTTTCATCATAAAAAGAAAAAGCACCTAATTTTATTTTATTTTTATACGACCTAGACCTATGGAGTCGGGTTTGGGTCAATGTGACTTTGGGACGTAGGTTTAGTTTACGCATTAGAATGCAGAAGACACATTACCTTTTTGCTAGTATACAAGACAAAAAGGAGACAAAGAGATTATTAATTGTCGTATATTCTGTGTAGTTTTTTTAGATTTGTCTAGATAAGTGAGGGCGATTATGTACTTATAAGAAATCTACCTACCTATAAGTATTTGTAAGAAAATGGGTTAAAGGTTTAGTACTTAGTTCATTTGATGATCAGTAAATTAACGGGTTGACATTGACATAAAGATTAATTAAAACAGCCGTAGTCACCACCACCATCACAATTACCTATTTACGTCGCACTGCTGGGCACAGTCCTCTCATCACGAAAGGGTTTGGGCCCAGTGCGGATTGGGGACATCACAAACATCCTTAAATTACTTCAGAGATACGTGCAGGTTTCTTCACGATGTTTTCCTTCACCGAAAGGCTCAGTATTAAATCAAATTGAAATTCGCACATAACTAAACTCAGAGGTGCGAGCTGGATTCGAAACCCCGATCCTCTGCATACGAGGCGGACGGAGGTCGAACCATTATAGGCCACCACGGATTTTATAAAAGCCTTTATATATTAAAATTTTAATAAGTGCGGTCTTAGAAAGTTTACAGGGTTCATTTAATTGCGTCCGCAAGCCGCAAGATCCGAAGTAATACATTTGTATGGATTGTGATGTAATAATTAAGGACTGCTAAAGGAATTTGTGTCTTCAAACGTTTTAAATATTGTTATGTATTAAGTACTTATATACATTTAATAGTGGCCCATTTAGCGGCCTCGTGTGGATAAATTTCCTCTAGGAGCTAACATTGTATTACGACTATTACGAGTATGATAATTTTATATTTGTGAATGATGGATAAGTATATTTTATTTTTCTATTTATTTTGCATTTTAAGTATTTGAGAATGAGGCACCCATTTCAAAATCTTGCTATAACATTTAAAAAAAATCGGCCACACTAGTGGAAAACTTTTTGTGATGAGCACGAATGTTTCATGTACTGGAGGCATGGGGGTTTACTGTTAAATATTTACGTGTGTTTTTATTTTTCTACAGAATTATTTATATCGTGTAGCACCCATAACTAGTAGTACAAGCATTGCTTAGGTTAAATTTAACTACTAGTTTCTGCTCGCGACTTCGTTTGCGTGGAATTAGGTCACGGCGTTCCCGTTGGAACTATGCCTTTTCCGGGGTAAAGAGCATGTCGATTCTCGGGTATCCAACTATCTTCATATCTCATACCGACATGCCTCTAATCAAAATTTTAAAACTCACCTTATGTACATGAAGAGAACGATGACGTTTCCCCAGCAGCCGAGGGTTGAGAACAGCAGATATATGACGCCGATAGCCCTGTGTAGCGACTCCGGCGGCGGCGGGAACCGCAGCCAGTGCTCGTTGATGAGGTCCAGGTAGTCGTCCGAGAAGTAGCCGCTCTGCCGCCACCGCGCCACCGGCCACGCTTTCGAGAAATTCCGCAACAACGCCTCGTGTTCCCACTCTCTAGAATCGTTATTATTCAAAGCGTCCACCGAACCGACCTCCGAACCCGGGACAGTTTTGTTTGCTTCACGCCTCCGCCTATTTAATTTCATTCCACCCGAGATATTGCCCGAAAAACCGCGCAATAAACTCAACGATCCTAAATTCACCATCGGCGTATCCCGTTTTAAATTAACTTTTACCTTCGCTATCTGAAATTCATTTGTATAATCACAGTTACAGAAGAGACCCAAGATTACCAAGATAGACAGCTCGATAAGAAATATGATTTTCATTTTGTCCGTTATCTTTCAGCAGCGGACGACCGGTTGGTACGGAATCTAGAAATGTTTTATGGACATTAGGTACATGCCAAAGACGGGGACTTCAAACGATGAGGTCGCGATACCTTGGGGATCATTTTAGTTATATGCTTAAGTGGATTAAATTGGCCAGCTTGGAATAAAATCCGTAGCAAGCCACTGCTAATAAAGCCACTTATTAGGTTGATTGATTCATTCTGTATTGGTAATGTCATAATGCAATTGGTTTCTAACAACCTCCCTACACGAATCGAGTTGGTACGGGTAGGTATGTTCCTAGTACAACCATGTATCTTTTCTAGGAGTGGAAACGGGATTAAGCGGCAATACTTTTTATTACTTTATAAACAAGATAACCGTAAATAAGAGTTCGCAAATATTGGATCAGATTACCTGCGACCCAACTCCAATATAAACGAAATTGGCTCTCTAAAAGCAGCTATTTATTTAAAATAAGTAGTAATTGGAATCACACTAATTCCCAACTTTACGCGAGGAGCACGATTTTTCGTACCATCGCCATATTGATGTATATATCTATCTTTTGTAGGTGCTATAGTGACAATAGATGTTCAGTTATTTGTATTTGTAGATAATCGACCTTGGAACAGTCCTGTATATCACAATTCATGTATTTTTTTCACGATTTTTATAAGATCTGCATAGAAAGTAGCTTTTATTATTTATTTATTTATTTATTTAAACTTCATTGCACATACAAAATGTATACAATTGGCGGACTTAATGCCTAAAGGCATTCTCTACTAGTCAACCATAAGGCCAAACAGAAAAAAAAATGAGTAGGTGCATCAATATCAGAAAGAAGAAGCTTTTCTGATAAGTATCCATATTAATGCTTAATTTCATAATATTTTCAGCAGTAAGCGCGTGATAGAGCTATCTACATGCACACAAATTTCCAAGCTTTGTATTATTAATAGGATGGCAAGTGACTGGCTGGACCAGGGGATACTTGTTTCCATCAATTTTGATTCAAAAAGCATAAGTCTGAAATCACAACATCGTTATAATTTCCGTTATTATTTTCTACCGCTTGAAAATCTATCGCTGTCGGACGGAGATGTTTCAATTTATTTCATACAATTTACTTATTTAATAACGTCCCGCTTGGTTGGAGGAAAGTGTTCAGCGTGTTTGTTATTCCACTTTTATTGTTCACTGCATTCTGAAAATTTATGTGAAGTGCATTTTTTCACGAATCTATCTAACCTAATCCTATTTATTTACACCGTATTTTTACTGTTTTATCAAAAAAAAAAAAACGAGGCCTCTGTTAACCAAAATGCTGGCCTCTCTCGCATAGAGATTAAGCATTACCATTCAACGTGGCAATTGCTGCCAGCTGCTGCATTTTGCTGATTGCTGCATTTTGGGTACCAGCCTTGTAGTGTTGGCCTACAGTTAGATTAAGGAAGTAGTACGTACGATTTTTGATATTTTATTTATTTTGTTTTAATAAAACCCATCTTTTTGACTGTAAAAAAACCTAATCCTCCATATAATTGCAGTACCTACCTGCAATTATACGAATTAGGCGTCGCGGCGTTTCAACCGAACATTAAACAGCAATAGGGAATCTCCCTGTCCCTATTTAAGACTTCGAATAGAGCCCCTGTTTTTCATTAAACTCGCAATACCTACCCACCACTATGAAATTAAATGCGAAAGTAAATCTGTCTGTCTGTCTTTCTGTCTGTCTATCTGACTGTTACCTCTTCACGCTTCAACCGCTTGGCCGATTTGGATGAAATTTGGCATGGAGGTAGTTGAAGTCCCGGGAAAGGACAAAGGCCACTTTTATCCCGGAAACGCATAGTTCCCGCGGAATAACCGAATTCCACGCGGGCGAAGTCGCGGGCTGAAGCTAGTAAATAAATAAAAATACAAGATTAGCTCATTCAAAGTATAAGATTAGCAGATCGCTCGTTTAATAAGTACAAGATGAGGTAGCAGTAAAAACAAAGCAGATTCTGTATTTAACAGTGCGACACGTCGCGACCACGCGACATCTTTCACTCAACGTATTTCACTCGGAATTACGACATTATAATCCGACAGGCAGGCTCGCGTCTAACAGTCCTCGAGATTCCGGACTTGTCAACAGTTGCACGCTTGCTCGAGATCGCTGGTTGAATATAAAACCGACCGACTTGACGACATCTTTGTCAACAAACGTCGTGTCCTAAGATTTGCTGATAGAATATATACAAATAGCTTATTCTGCCCGCGACTTCGCCCGCGTGGAATCCGCTTATCGCGTTCCCGCGGAAACTATGCATTTTTTTGGGACAAAAAGTAGCCTATGTCCTTTCCCGGGACCCCGACTATCTCTATACTCTAGACTTTACTAGCCGTTGAAGCGTGAAGAGGTAACAGACAGACAGACAGTTACTTTTTCGCATTTATTATATGGATTAAATATTTTCTAGAGCTTGTGGACATCTCCATTCACTTAAGTAATAGGTCAATGTTAAGTAATTGTAGTTTTTACCCGACCGCGCAAGGAGTGTGTGTATATGTATGTGAGTATATTTCTTTGGCACGCTCTGCAGCCTAAACGGTTTGATGGATTTGACGGCTAGACGGGATGAAAGACGAATCTAACAAGTAGTTCATGAATATATGAAGTAGAATAGGGATGACGACAGGGTGAAGAAATCGAAATTCTAATTAGTCCGTCAGTCAAGTAATAAAAAAATATTAGACACGTATTTTTTGTTTTATCAAATTAACAAAGAATGACTAAGTTAAAACGCATTAAAGTTGGAGAGTGGGGGCTAACTACGTCACCGTTAGGTATAAATCGTACCTAACCGTGACGTCACGCGACATTTCAACTCAATATATCTCCGTATAAGTTTGACTACGTGAAAAAAGAAAAAATACGTGTCCAATACTTTTCAATAATCTTCCTAGTAGACTAAGGAAAAAACAACAAACAATTAACAAAAATACAGTAGGTATGAAAATCAGGTCAGAAGTTTTTCAGTTTAGACGACCACATAGGTCTACGGCCAGACGCGGCGGGGGACTGTGTCTTAATACGTATAGACAAGTTCGCCAATATTCTCGAGTCATGGATGTTAGTATTTATATATGTATGTATTTCTCTATATAAGTATGTACATCTTTGTCTAGCATCCATAGTACAAGCTTTGCTTAGTTTGGGGCTAGGGCAATATGTGTGAAATGTCCCAAGATATTTATTTTATCATCATCATCATCATCATCATCACCAATATTGCAACTTACTCCATAGTAATAAGGTCGAAAAATGCTCACATATTAATGAACTCGACTGTACCTTACTCCAACAGGCCTTCCTCTCATTACGAGAGGGTATGGTTGGGATCCATTATGATATCCATCTTGATTATCTGAGGTTAAGTGGATAAAGTTTGTCTCATTACACGTTCGAAACAGCCTAAACCACTTCACAAGCGGAAACCTTGTTGTTCACGTTCTACAACAGTAAACTTTGAAACATTATTGCCAACAGTACAGCAACGAAGCGTGTTAGTTGTAACGTTTAGGCGTCACAGTCGAATACGTAGGTACCTACACAGAATCTGTCTCACATTGATCGAATGAAGGCAAGTCAGCCAACTATGCCTTGCCTCAAATCAAGTATGAAAGAAAAATACGTACCTACCTAAATAAAAAATAAAAACCGACTTCAAACTCCGACAGCCTACAAAGTCGGTGTCAAGTGAACCGACCCAAAGCTGATGACAATCTTATAGTGTATAACTTTGAGGATTTGAGGTAAGGCTATTTTTCATGTGTTTTTTTCGGCTACAGATTCCAAACATGGGTACGATGGGACGTAAGTCTCACGGTAGTCTTTGAAATTGATGCCAAAATTATTCACGTGCTGAAAAATTTTAAGGAGTTCCCTCACTTTCTCATGGATCCCATCATCAGAACTGGACCTAATTAAAATGGGATCAATTCGGAGGTACAGTCAGCAGCAGAAGTAGATAAGCTGTCCGGGTATCCAAAATGATCTACACACGCCCTTAACATCTTAAGAATAAGGTCATGTGTAAGTCATTTTGAACACCTGGACAGCTTATCTACTTCTGCTGCTGACTGTACAACCTTACGACTAAAAAACCGGCCAAGTGCGTGTCGGGCCACGCGCAAAGTATAGGGTTCCGAAGTTGACGATGCCCACAGTACTATTTCTAAGACTTATTAGCACTAGCTAGCCTGTGGTTATGACGTGCCCGTCCGACGCCCCTGCCGGTCGAGAAAAATAAGTTGGTCGACTATGACTCGTAAATTTGTACAGCCTACTTAGCTGTGATAGTTTTCCTTTCAACTACGTTATATATGCCACAACCGGGATTTTTTTCAGCCATCCAAATACCACCATTTAGCTGGCAGGGGGGGGGGGGACACGCGACTAACAAAAAATAGCACTTTAAAGCTTAATATTTCACAAATGCACCACTTAATCAAAAAATGGTTTTAACGAGTAGGGGAGGTACCCATAGACATATACCTATGGACGGGACATACCTACATCTGGCGCACAAGATGGCGGACTCGACGTATCTAGGGTTGCTTTCACCAAAAATAAAAATATCGATATCGATTAATTAAGTAATGTCAGAGAATCCATATTATTAGTTATTAATCTATACTAATAATAAGCTTGTAGAAAAAGTCGCGTCTGTAACTTGAAAATTTAAAGAAACTATCGAGTCGAGAGGACTATATAAACGAACTGAACACAATAAAATTCGGTATGTATGTGTGTATTTAACTCAAAAACTACTGATCGGATTGCAGTAAAATTTGATATGCGGGTAGTTTATAACGCTGGTCAACATATAAGCTACTTTTTATCCCGAAAAAATGCAGTTCCCGCGGGAATGCTATTAAAGAATTAGCTAGTAATAATCCATATAAATATTATAAATGCGAAAGTAGCTCTGTCTGTCTGTTACCTCTTCACGCTTCAACTGCTGGACCGATTTGGATGAAATTTGGTATGGAGGTAGTTGGAGTCCCGGGAAAGGACACAGGGTGCTTTTCATCCCGGAAAAACGTGTGGTTCCCGCGGAAACGCGATAACCGAATTCGACGCGGGCAAAGTCACAGGCAGAAGCTAGTTTTAAATAAATCATAATGAATTTAAGAGAATTTTGTTTAATCATCGTGTCTTACAAGGGTAAACAAAATTTTGAAGGAATCTTTTAATATTTTTGCAACGAACATATAAACAGTTCCTTGTGCCAAGCATTTAAGTTATCAGTCCCAATCGCTTCCAGCCACTTTCGACGTCGGAGTAATCGCGGAACATGTAATGTAATACATAGAAAATAAACATACAGACGAATTAAGAATCTCCTTATTTTTTCGAAGTTGGTTAAAATGCTATAAGTACGTCGTGCATGTTCGATCTCCAGCACCGTTTGGTCGTCCGTTTGCGATGCGGAAGACGACCAGTAGGTACTTTTTATATGCGAAATTGAAAGTTATGTTTGCAACTCGTATTGCAGGACTATTCAATAATATCTAGGTATTCAAAGTCAATTTGCCAATCTGTGTCATATGTATTTTGGTATAGAGTTGATATCATAATGTTTATGCCAAGGTCAGTGGCAGTGTTCCCGTGCTCATTTGAAAATGACAGGCCTCTAATAATAATAATGCACTGAGCAGATTAACTAACTGAGCTGAGTTAATTACGCTTGTTTAATTATTAACAATTAATTCTTTAATGACAAAATAACACATTGTTTTTATTAAGGGGCCCTCGCCCACGGCGATTTTTTGTAGCGATACAGTAGCGATGCTGTCGCGCGTTTGCAAAAAGTTGCCGTGGGCGAGGGGCCTAAGGTCCGATTTTTATAGCCAGAAGATTCACCGTTGCCCAATCACAGGTTGATGTGATTAAAAATCGACATCCGAGAAACTACGTGTAACAGCCTTTTTAATTTAGGTTTAGTAGTAAAACGTGCACGGGGACAGGCTTCCTCTCATCACGAGTGGGTGTGCGATGTTTGGACCAATTCGCAGATGCGTGCAGGTTTGCTCGCGATGTTTTTCTTCACTGTAAAGGTTACTAGTGTTTACATTGAATATCGCTCATAAGTCTACTCAGCGGTATGAGTCAGATTTGAAGCGCCAACCACATAAACATAAACCACTAATGACTTTATTATACACTAGCTTTTCCCCGCAACTTCGTATGCGCAGAATTGTTAAAATGTAAAGTCCCGTTTTTTCCGTCCCGTGGGAATTTCGGGAAACTTCTCTTAGTGCTCCCTTACGTTCCCTAAGGAATCTGCATGCCAAATTTCAGCTCTCTACGACCAGTAGATTCGGCTCTGCGTTGATCGATCATCAGTCAGTCAGTCAGTCAGTCAGTTTCTTGTTTTATATATTTATATATAGATAACACACAATTCAATTTTCAAGAAAACTGACGCTGAGTTTTACATTATAAGTACGGTAAAGAATTTAATATCGAAGCCTGTCTAGTTATTACAGTCTCTGACCGTCGGCATTAATAAGGGTGGAGAAATTGGGTCTCGACCGCGCAAATGCAAGCCTTTGTAAGTATATACGAGGTTTACTTATATTTGACATTAAAAGTAAACAAGGAAGAGGAAAATACTGGCATGTAGGTAAGTCATGCAACAAGGTATTTTTAATTAACCATTTATTTTGAGCATATCTCACGTCGTCAGCAAATCTCGATGTTGCCTTTCGACGCTTGAAATAGGTAGGTAAGGTAACGGCAACATTCATGGACACTCAGTCTTATGACACAAGCAATAAAGTTGACATTAAATCGCACGCAGAGATGACCGGGAATGGGGTGATTAATTTATTAAAACTGTAGAATTTCCTTTTTTACCCGACTGCGCCATAAAGAGGGGTTATGTTTTTCGGGTGTATAGGTACATACGACAAGTATTGTATGTAGGTATACTTCCTTGGCTTGATGGATTTTAGCTTGTGAGGTTAGATTCGCCTTGATTGTGAGAGTGACACTGGGTACCTATACCAATAGCAATTTTACAGTTCGCATGCGGTCGTTTTTCTTACTATTTAACGAGTTGTTACTTGTTACAGGTTAGTCAATTGAGGATGTGGATAGCTTAGAGCTCTAGTTACTTACGTATAAGTATACCATTATTTGAGAATCGCTGGTTTGAAAATTAGGTATCGGATCTTTTGGTCTGCCGGGAAATTTACAATTTCGATTTATAGATTACACTCTATAAAACGCAACCTATACAATACGTCAATTTCCATATACCTTACGGTATTCGTAATATAGATGACAAAATCATAAATTAAGGGAAAATAGTTTCAATAATTTCTACTCCGCCGAAAGCAAGGCAAAGTCAACATCTCGTAATATTTCAAGTCGGTTTGGTCTCGTCGGAGTCGGGACTAATCCGCTTAACGAGGGTCGTTTAACTAAACTTGACCACCTGGCTTAATATTACAGAAACTATTAAAGGAAAGACGTAACGTACCTTATTAGTTACTTACATGATTATAATGATATCCTTATCACAATTACCCGTATAATTGTATGCAATTATTATAACTTAATGCTATTTTCCACAATCAAAGTTGTGTTTCAACTCAAAGATTAATTTTGAGTTATGTACCTATAGACGATGAATAATCAATCAATTAATTAATCATTTATTCAGCAAATTGGCCACACAGGGGTACTTTTACACGTCAGAAATGAATTTACTAGTTTAATAACACAAATCAGAAATTTACAAGTTCCCACTTTACTTCTACTTTGACCAGATAAATGACCAAAAATCACTTTACTCACTCTTAAATGTGAATACAGCAAAAACATTTTATTTTTCATTTAACTTTGGTTGAGGGGTTGCAGCATTTAATGTTCCGAGCGAGGCGAAAAGGCACTCTGCCATAATTGTTTGCGCGGGAGGGATCGTCAAATTTCAAATTGTCGAGCAATTTTGGAACCCTTGTCTGGAACCATACTTTTACTTGCTTTTACGAACGATACCATAATCAGATGCTACGTGGTCGGAGTTTAGATGATAACATGTTCTGGACTGTATAATGCTTGATGTCTACAGTTACATTTACATGTCTGGCAAATAGGTAATAACACAACTGTCTGCGGGTAGGGTTGCCATCTCTTAGAACGAAAAAGCTGGACTCTATCCTATATTTTGCCGGACATTTTGTCCAAAAGCTTTTTGTCCGAAAATAAATATATATCTCCCCCCCGTTAAGAGCTCTAAGAAAAAGCTTGACAAAAGCCGGACAGGCCGGACACGACTTAAAAAAGCCAAACATGTCCGGCTAAATCCGGACCAATGGCAACCCTATCTGCGGGACATATCTTAGTAAGTATAGTATGTACCTATAGGTCTTAGCATAGGTCTTGGCAAGAAGAGGCAGCTGATCCTGGGGCCTCATTTGGAAATCAAAGGGTTTTCAAAAGGATTCTATGGGGAACTTGAAAGGGCGTTTTAAAAAATTGTTGTAAAAAACTTTTTTTACTCACAATCCGAATATTTTGGGTGTTTACTAAGGTAATCATAATTATAAGTTAGCTCTATCGATCTGAATACAAGAATAACGCCGCGACGCTAAAATTGAACTTTAAAATGTAGTTTAGGACGCACGTTCCCTGTGAAATCCCCTTGCTTCCCAGATGAGGCCCCATGCAGATAATTAAATATCCACTTTGGCTTAGTTACACAAATCTTAGCTTGCGCATGTCTTCTAGTTAAAAGCAATCGATAGATTAGGTATATGCCTGTGGAAGTGGAAACATTTATTCGGACAGAACAGAATACTTTACTCATAAATTGAAATGACGAAGGCGTATTTTCAGTTTACACCTGTGGTTTACACGTCTCCCATCCTGCTCAAACTTGTTCCCGGCAATGGTAAAGTAACGTCACCTTTGAGAAGTTGGGTAACAACAGTTACCTGCAAGTTGGGCTTGGAGCTGCTAAAGATATCCGCACAGTAATAAGACTACGTTGCTGTTCCTCCATTCTCCTATAGGTGGCGCTAAACGCAACTGTAGGTTAACTATAGCAGACCACCTACAGTTGTAGGTAGCTTCATGCGTTTCAGCTTCCATGAAATTATCTCGACAAAATTATTTTTCTCAAATAGAATTTTTCATTGAACTGTGTTTTTAAGATTGTTGGCCAATTGCCTATTCAATTCACTACGAGCGTCGGGTTGAGGTGACCTTCGGTCCGTATATATCCAAATATGGAATCGTATAATCTCTATTTGAAACTTGTATTTGGATCTTTCTTCCTACACTTTCTTTATATTTAGCAATGTCACTGATAGGATAATTACCTATAACATCTTTCGCTAAATAGGGAGATCGTGCATTTGTATTAGGGATATGGAAGATCCATATCATCCATAACATAATGTAGGTACAGGTAAAGTACCTACATGGGTGTGTGAGTACCTTAGTATTAGTAAATTATATAATTCCATTTGAGACGATGACCTTCAATCACGAAGCCATTTTGTTATAGGTAGACTGATGGATGACAGAAAATAATTGATAAGCCCATATATAATAATTATTAATGCTATGTACATAAATAGCAATAGGGTGTACAATATTTAAAGTCCACCGTCCTTTCTGCCAGTATGTAGAGGTATTAGAACCTTGTGCGCCTTATGGTCAATATTGCCGAAATCTAACTAGGTACATATTATTGTTATACGTTATGCGAGCTCCATTCTATAAAATGAAACGTAAACGTTACGTGTTGGTACGATGATTGTTGCTGCTACATTTTTTGGTACAATAAAAACCTAATCCTTAAAAACTCATGGACCTGTAAACGCTAAATATAGCTAAGTACATATACAAACGCGCAGGCAAGCTCTAAGTATATTTGCCTAATATAATCTAAGCAACTGCATCGTGCCCGATTGTGGAACCATTTCACAGTGAGATCATTTCATGCCCTGTATTAAAAAAGATACATTTTTCTTTACAGGGCCTGTAAAGAAAAATCATTATGACATTTGATACTTACTGTGAAAACGTTCGATCGTGGTAGGTATAGGTAATTAACTAATTACCTTATAGTGACAATAATTCACTTTTTTCTCATCTTATGTAAAACTAGCCGGTTTCCCCGTTACCGTAGGAATTTTGTGAATTCCTATCTTAGTCTTGTTGGAGGCCTACCGACAGCTCGTCTCCCGGTTCGCGGGCGCCACTCGAGAACTTTCCGGCCCCATCGGCCATCAGTCCTGCGAGCAATGTGCCCCGCCCACTGCCACTTAAGGCTCGCAATTCTTCGGGCTATGACGGTGACCCTAGTTCTACTGCGGATATCCTCATTTCTGATTCTATCACGCAGAGAAACCCCGAGCATAGCCCTCTCCATTGCCCTCTGAGTTGCGACGACCTCGTGAAGGTTGCGGGAAACCGGTGGAAGCAAGTAGCACAGGACCGGTCTGAGTGGCGAGCCTTGGGGGAGGCCTATGTCCAGCAGTGGACGTCTTTCGGCTGAAATGATGATGATGATGATGCTATCTTAGTCCTGTTGTGTGTTTGTTTGTCAGTCGCTCAATTCATTCGAAACGGAAGAGTTTTACATATATCGACTTCTCGCTTGTTAAAAGAATATCACAAATCTGTTAATGGTTGCAAGAGCTAACGTGTCTTCATTTAATTGTAGATTAATAATATTGTGAAAACTGCTGATTGGCGTGTTGCCGCAGCTTTGCCGTTGGAACGTTAAATTAGCTCAATTGCTTATTGGTTGATCTAATTGCACGCTAATGCCGATTCGGGAGCGATGGGGAATGGGGACTAATCTGCGAGTTAATTGTGAATTCCAATTGGTTTCGATGTCGATTCAAAGCGTAATTTTTTAAACTTTTACACAAAAGAGAGGTGTTATAAAGGACCCCGCAGCGAATAATATGAAAAAAATGGTTTCCAGACAAATTTATCGTTTTTTTTAATGTAGATTTTTATGTCCTAATTCCTAACATCTATTATGGGCATTAGCATCATAAATGACTTTGTTTTTAAGCATTGTTTAATTCATAAAAAAAATTATATGACTGAAATTATACTCGTAAAATAATCAGTATAGTCTGATTTTTTCCATTTATGACCAGATGACCCATTTTCGTTATCATTTCAGCTAAAACACGTCCACTGCTGGACATACGCTTCGACTTAGTGACGACCGCGGGAATCAAATTGATCCACAAGACCAATCTGTGTGGTGAAACTCGGTGAACGTCCATAGGACCTTCTTAAATTTTAATAAGAAAATAAATATACCTAACCAAAATTTAAGTAAATATGACTGAAAACCTAAGCTAAGTCTGTAGCCGATTTTGACTTTTTTTTTATATCAATGGTATAGGCAAAAGGGCGCACAGCCCACCTAATGGTACTTACCATTAGGTGGGCGGTGCGCTCCTGCGGTTACTGCGGCCCATGGATAGGTACCGAAGTCACTGCGGCCCATGGACACCGAAATCCTATGATCCCCCATTAAGAAACTATAAGATCTCGAATGCGTTGCCCTGTGGCCTAAGATGAAATGCCTCTGTGCCAGATATTTCACCGGCTGCTTTAACCCCCCTAGTTTTTTGTTGTTGTTTGATTCTCATACGCGAGTCAATCGAGAATCGAGATCGTTAAGAGGTACCTTATGAACCATTGTATGGTTCGATTTCGTACTTAATTAACAAAACTGACAATGAATTGACATCCAAACCTTGACTGTACATATATAAATACGAACAATTACCCGTCCACATTTGCTTACAGTCTCCAAACCAAGTGCAATTCACAATAAACCCGCCGGGGCAACTAATCAGGCGATGAATCAACACTGTGAGCAAATGTGGACGGATAATTGTTCGTATTTATACGTACAGTCAAGGACAAAGTTATGTACAACAAAGCGGCAAAATATGTATAACAGTAACTCTAATGACATAACAATAGAGTCGCTGTACCTATCTATACATATTGACCATAAGGCGACCGAAGGCGAGGTTCTAATACCTCTACATACTGGCAGAAAGGACGGTGGACTGTAAATATTGTACACCTTAATGCTATTTATATGTATACATAGCATTAATAACTATTATATATGGGGCTTATTAATTATTTTCCGTCAACCATCAGTCTATAACAAAATGACTTCGTGATTGAAGATCATCTGAATCTGTATCAGAAGATCTGGCTTGTTCCCGGCGAGTCACCCCCCCAACTATCACACTGTGACTCGTTGGGAAGTTTTTTGAAAAAATATCCCAACTAGTTACACCTGTTACCAGATGGGAAAACTTCCAACACTTGTTCCCAACGAGTTACACCTCAACTGTCACACTGTTGCTCGTTGAGAATATTTTTTTCAAAAAAAATCCCAACTTGTCACATCTGTTACTAGGTGGGACAATTTTCAACACTAATTCCCTGCGAGTCACACCACAACTATCACACTGTTACTAGACGGAACTATACCTTGCACTATAATTCCCAACAAGTCACGCTTTCAACGAAACAAAATCCCATCCAGTTGCATCTGTTACTAGATGGCACCACTTTAATCGTTTATTCTTATTGAATAACACCCAACTGTCTCATTGTGTGACTCGTCGGGAATAAATACTTGTAAGTACCAAATTTCCAACTGTTACCTGATGAGACAAAATTAAACAAAACATGAATACTGTCGATGTGAGCGAGCGTAGCAAGCGAACGGATTAGCCCACACAAAAATAATTCGGATAGGTTAGGTTAGAAGTTCGAGGTTTTTTTTTATTACCAACAAATTATTAATTTCTTTTCATGAATTTTAATCATCAACCGTAACTTGAACTTGAATAAGTACATTGTTCGATGATTTGATTTACGCCGGGTTCCTTTATCCACAAAACGCTTCGTTTTGGCTACGAAGAACGATAGTAATCCGGCGAAATGGTGAATGGGTGGAATGTTTGGGAGGACATTGTAAGGGCTTTTTTAAAATATGCGTTTCTTTTCACTTTATACCTTTACTTAGTTATGCCATAGACAAAACAATTATATAGACTGACAATCTTCTTACATTGCGGCGTACGTCGGAAAACTCTATATATGAATTGTGAATTGACAGGCGATGGTGGCATGGCAAACTAAAATCTCTATTTTGCGTCACTGAATGTTACAAAAAAGATCTCACCTTTTTCTAGTTAAGTAGATTTATTACACCTATGATTAGATTCATCGAGACTAGTTGGACATCCTTTGCAAAAAAGTATTCCCAACGAGTTACAGTGTGACAGTAGGAGGCGTGACTCGTTGGGAATAACGTCACATGTGGTCCTATCTAGTAACAGTGAGACTAGTTGGGATTTATTGTGTACAAAAAATGATCTTAATGACGGTTAAGGATGTGACTCGCTGGGAAAAGTTGTCCCATCCAGTAACAGGTGTAATTAGTTGGGAATTTCTTCGGAAAAAAAAATCTCAACGAGTAACAGTGTGACAGTTGAGGTGTGACTCGTTGGGAAAAAGTATTAAAAGTTGTCCCATCTGGTAACAGGTGTGACTGGATGGGATTTTTTAACGAATAATCTTCTCAACGAGTCACAGTGTGACAGTTAGGGGTGTGACTCGCCAGAAACAAACGGAAGATCTCAAATGTATAACAGCAACTTTAATGACATAGCAATAGAGTCGCTGTACCTATACATATTTTGCCGCTTTGGCAGAGATTCATATCTTTGACCTTGACTGCACAGCACATATACCATATTTGATGTACGTGAAATTCATCAACAATACAAAACAAAAAAAACGAACAGAAATTTCTTTATTTCACACAATTTGGATTTGGACGTAAAGTTGCCAGAAATACAGATAATTATGTAGGTTGCTGTTATGCACAAATTAGTTATTGAACTCTGAGGACCCACACTAGGCAAAGGCCTCTGGGCATCAGTGTCCAATAATACTAAATTAGATAAAAAAAGCCGTGGTGGCCTAGCGGTTCGACCTACCGCCTCTCATGCCGAGAGTCGGGGGTTCGATTCCGGCTCGCACCTCTAAGTTTACTTACGTGCGAAATTCAATTTGAATTTACCATGAGCTTTCGCTTTCGGTGAAGGAAACATCGTGAGGAAACCTGCACGCATCTGCGAAGTCATTCAAAAATGTGTGTGAAGTCCCCAATCCGACTGGGCCCGCGTGGGGACTATAGCCCAAACCCTCTCATGATGAGAGAAGGCCTGTGCCCAGCAGCGGGACGCAAATAGGCTGTAATAGTAGTAGTAGTACTAGTAGATAAAAAATATTTTTCAGCAACTACATTGTCTAAACAGACGGGTGAAGGTCATGGGTAAGTTGGATCCTCTACTTATAGGCTATTTTTTTTAGTATGGGGCCGTTCAAGTATTACGTAAGCAGATTTCTTACCATTTTTTACCCCCCCGCCCCCCTTTTCATCAAAAGTAAGCAAAGCTCTTACCCCCTCCCCCTATGCTTACGTAAACATTTTTAGTTATAAATGTTTTTTTATATTGTCATTTTAAAAATAGGAAAATCCATGGAAAGATTAGGTTTAACTGATACACATAGAGTAAGGGACAAAAATATTATAATCAGAAATAATATAATAAAATAGATGCATTAATTAGACAAGTGAATAGCGCGCGGTAATTTCCCTAATGCGCGGTAATTCCCCTAATCGGTTCTCAAAGCGAGTGCCTAAACATGCATTATTTGCGGGAATCCCCGAAAATGCGTTTCGTTTTCACGCATAGACAATGTGAGGGTTGCCATTCGTGTAAAAAAAGTAAATAACTAACGATGACGTAATCATCATCTAGACCCCCCTACCCCCCATGTCATCCAAAATAAGCAAAACAGAGACCCCCCACCCCCCCTTGGTGCTTACGTAATACTTGAACGGCCCCTATAAAGTAAGAAAATTAAAAGGATATATTTATAAGATTTTACACTGGTTTAACGTAAGTAGGTAAGTGATTAATTAAGATCTAGTTTAGCACATTAGATTCTTGGTTGAACTAACTTTTCGGTCTGAAGATTTCCACTAAAATTTCAGCAAATAAAGGATTTGTAGTCTTAATGGATATATTGATTTATATCACCGTTGATTATAATCGTAGGTAGTTCCTTTTCAAATGCATTTTAAACGATGTTAAATAATTCCATCGCTTTCAACGAACGATGCATTTTGCTCCGTGGCTGCTCAAGCGCGTAGCCTGCGGCAGAAAATATGGAAATTTATTTTCTGAATTTTCCGATGATATTACGGAATCGCTGATTTGCTTTGGTAGAACTTTGGACATAAATGTTGGCTAGATGATCTGATCCTATATTAGAAACGTAGAATTAATGATCTAGATGAAAAAAAGGGTTGGTTTAGGTATCGAAGTCATAAATTCATAACCTGGAGCAAATATTTTGCAACAATATCGTAGTAGAATCCTTATAGTTAGATGGTTTAAAATTTGTACAATATTTTCGAAACACAACTTCCGGTTCGAAGTCCGGTAAGTTTCACACCACACTTCAGTAGTCAGTATCATTTGCTTTAAGGTAATCTTGGTATGGAATGGTTTTGAATCCAGGCTTATCGTGTACCGATTAGACGTTCTCAAGTCGAAATTATCAATTCAGAATCAGCCCATTAATTCTCAATTGGGTGACAAATTGAGTTTGGTTGGAGACATCACCACTTGATGGATTGAAATTTGCATTTTCGATATATCCGATAATATATATGCCTATGTAGTATTAACTGATTAGATATTTTCACAATTATCCACGAAAAGAGCTGGGCTCTATATACCTACTACTAATAATAAGTCTGTAGGAGAAGAAACTTGAAAATTAAAATAATTTATCAAGTCGAGGGGACTATAGAAACGATACTAACACACAAAAAAACGATTTTTAAATAAATTGTCAGTATGTATGTATGTCCGGATTTTACTCGAAAACTACTGAACGGATTGCAACAAAATTTGGTATGGGGGTAGTTTATAACACTGGTCAACATATAAGCTAGTATTTGTCTCTGAAAAACGTATAGTTCCTGCAGGAATGCTATTACCGATTTCGACACGGACGAAGTCGCGGGCAGAAGCTAAGCTTATAAGTTAAGATGATAAAATGCTTGTTACATACTTATGTAAATAGTCTGGAAACGGTTATAAAATTTGGCACTCTGTAGTTAAACTTAACGTTCACAGGGGCTATATTCGAAGTCTTAAATAGGGATCTCCCTGTTCCCTATAGGATCGCTCACGCGTCAAGTTGAACTTTAAATGTAGCTGCTTAAAGTTCAACTTGACGCGTGATCGATCCTATAGGGAACAGGGAGATCCCTATTTTAAGACTTCGAATATAGCCCCTGTATACAGTGAAGATTCAGCTGTAATCTAATGTAGTTTGGCCGTAGACTGCAAATTTCACAAGTTTGTGCGACGAGTCACACCGGCTGTTTCGAGCTTGGAATACAAATCGACCGCGAATGAAGCGGCAAACTTTGTTTTAACCTTTAGGATCTGGAGCACAAGAAAATAGTGAGTTCGAACCTCCTCGCTATCCGTTGGTACTACCGAAAGCATGAAAAAAATAGGGTCAAGCAAAACAGTTTTCTCTTTAGAGTTGGTAAAATAAAAAAAATATGCGTGGGATTCAGGTAGGTAAGCTCACACCATCAATCCCATACTGGGTCATACTTATTTCTTTTGATAAAAGACGTTATAATTTTGGGATGGAACCGGAAAACTGCAAGGGTTGCAAACAAGGGTTGAGTCGCATTGAAGGAGATTGAAGTCTTTATTAGGGCCCGGTTCCTATATACGCATCGTTTTAGCTACGATCGGTTGAAGTTTGACAGATTGTCTATGGAGCAAATGGCAAATTTAAGGGTCCGTAGCCAAAACGAGGCGTTTTAACTGGCGTAAGGAGAGGTCGTCGACTTTTCGGCAGTTGCGCTGATTGAGACGTTAAACAACTTTATTCATTTAGTTCTGGATGACTTCTAACACGGCAAGTTTTGGTAAGATATAATAAGACGATGTTAAACTTGGGTGGCACTTTCACGTCCGCACCCTTCCAAACTTTCCATTTCTGCTATTGGTTCTATGTCTACATAAGTTTTTGTTTGAAGTTTCCTTTTAGGTACAATTTGACTATCATTTGTCACGATTGTAAAAACTCATAAAAAGTTTAGTAAATCAAATATTGTACCTACTTACCTACTACCTAGTTCATTATTTAATTCTAACGCCGCGGCTAGTAAGCCGGAACCTCAATATATGCGCACGCTACCTTGACCGTTCGCAACAGTGGGGTTCCGGCCTTAAACCTTAGTCTGCTCTATTTCCAATTCGAATAAAATTGATTTGAATATTTGAGTGAAAATGTCTTAATCAAGTCCAAGAATATATTACTGAGAATGTATTACTTTAGACCATTTGGTTCGCGGTGTGGCAGTGTTGCCGGTCGTTCAGCCCGTCATAAATAATTGAACGCCCACAGTCCGCTGTAGTACATTATGGAATAGCTCCACACATCCCGTTACTTGCGGTTAATTACCATATTATCACAGGCCCTTAGCGATGAAATAACTTCCACTGAAAATAGACGACCAAAAAGTTCATTTTAGGATCAATTTATATCACACATTTATATGCTCTATCATTGCAAAGTGGTGTGTTACAAAAATAAAATTGAGAGACTGTTATTTTAACAACTCTTCTACTTAAGAATCGTATTGTAAAAAAACAAAAATGGCTATCTTAAGTGGTATTGCCTGGTCGGTCTTTCTACCGTCCATATAAATAATAGAATAAAAAAATGTGCCGATTTCATCGTAACTATAAAACAAGTTATATGAATGGGGGTCCATTAGGGGCACAATTAAGCTACTACACAAATAGCCGATATCTGTTGCAGACAACGAATTGTTACATTTGCGCGGAACAAACGTGTAGTGAAGCGTTTAATTTGTTAATTTAATCGCGTGCCGCTCGCAACGTCGCCTGACTACGGTGTATTGAATGAAAGCAATTGGATAATACAGCGATACACGAGCGGCCGATAAAATGCCAACCGCACTTTATCATCGTAAGTGCTCTATAAACTTTACGGTATGCGACATTTGTAGACTTGAAGGACGTTCTCCACGCTATAATAGTGAGATGCATTGCGAGCTATTTTTAAAGCATTTCATCTGGAGGCCACTCAACCTCTAGCCTCAGCCCCTTACTGGCAAGCAATATTTCCCATCCAAGTCTGCGAAAAGAACTCAACCAAACTTGAAAGTACTCGGGCAAATACTTAAGAAGAACGAACACATATTATGGTTATGCGATGATTTAAAACATCACCCAGAGACGCTCTTTACTGCTGGCTGACAATGAGCAGGAGTTTCATATATTTTTCAGTCTATTTCAAATTATAGTTCAGTGATTGACTATTATTGACGAGGTTTTAAATGTAACATATTCGTAGCAGTCGTAGCTATGTGCTAAGATGTCATATGAGCAGCAATAGTGGCCGAAAAGTCGTGCCCAGGGCCGCTGCGGGTGATAGCGGACTAATATTGGTTTAGGATGTTTATGTTATAGGCAGTTTTGCCCTAAAGTACCTATCTAGTTATGTTTGACTAGTGTCGATCGACTACATTTCCAGTGAAAACGTCCAGAATGAAGAAACATTGTGACGAACAAGTCGACACGTTAGGTAAGATGAGATTAAGCTGGCCCCGGTCTCCTTCCATGATACCACATACTGTAGAATAGTTTATGGTGCCCTTTTTGCTTTGTGCCGAGGAATACCTACATAAAAAAAAAAAACAATCATCAGTTACATTTTCACGCTATATTAAAATCACACTGTATAATACATACCTAAAAAGCTTTAAGCTCTGATTAGTTACGAAATTGTTGGACTCTGTAATTAGCAACAGCAGCAATTTATTGTACCTACGTCTGAATTTTACGAATATGTTAAACCGAGTCACATTCAGCGAAGTTCCTGCGAATCAAGTGACTGGTTCAAACTCTGCCCTACTTTCGTACTTTTTGCGTTTGAAAATTCAGCGCCGTTCAAATTTCCGGTCACGTACGACACACATTAAATAAAATTACCTGCTTACATATTCTATGCATTCAATGTTTTTAAATGCCTTTCGTTGTAAATTGACCTTTATTACAATCATAATATTCTTACGAAAAGGCCGCGAGCGTCGAGTGACTGACGTGACAAAGGAAACCGTTAATGAAAGAACTTTTTGAATAAATCTGTCTCTCAGAGGAAGAGCGGGATAGTCGGCAGTCCGAGGATTGCTTCCGCAGTTAATGGCTGGGCCTCTCGACGGCGACATGCTCTACTCGTAGCTTCATCGCTTTGACCTTATGAAGGAGGCAGAAATGTGTTATTTTCTTTTGTTAAGTATATTGGATCGTATCTTTAGATAAAGATATTTACTATAACTTAGCGCCGAAGCTGGGGATTTGAATATTTGGGAACAATTATACATTGCGAGGACACCTTTTGTCACTGACAACGAGCGCCTACATGTGTTTTTGTTACCTTATACCTTAAATTATAATAATCACAACAAGGATATTTTGATTATATTTACTCGTACCTTTACGGTTGGGAAAATTCCCAATATAGGTACTTAACTCCTACGCATAATAATAATACAATTTTACAACGATGTAACTTCTTGCAATCTAGAATTTATGGCGTAACTTTAGCCGTCGACGAGCATCGCCGACTTGCCTAATGGTTTAAAAAGGTTAGTGTGGTGTTCGGAAAGTTCCACGGAGACTGTAACTCGGAGCGTGAAACAGCGCTACAACGATATATTATATTAAGGTGCACGACCTTTATATGAGACGAAGGATCTTCGACGAAATGAGCGCTGGGAATGGGCGATACCCAAGCGTACGTAAGGACTACTACATATAGGACATGAAAATACACTGAACAGCAATGAAAACGGGTCACTTTATACATGGTGGGTCAGAAAATATGGCAAATAATTAACCCACTGTATCGGCTATCGATTCTAAGTATATTGTATAGGTCTTTAATTTTTTTTGAGTTGGTAAAAAAAATAATTGTATAGGATTCAGGCGTCGCTCACACAACCAATCCCATATATAATTTTTTTTTTTACCAACTGGAAAAAAATAAAAGACCTATACAATATACTTAGAATCGATAGCCGATACTGTGGGTTAATTATTTGCCATATTTTCTGACCCACCGTGTATAGGATTTTCCATACAATGTGAACCCGTTTTCATTGCTGTTTCATTGTAGTTCAACGAAAAATTTAAGCCATGACTAAAGTATGTTAATGAACCGATTGTAACTTGTTTTACATATTTAAGTGATATTAATTTGTCTGAATTGACTAATCTTATTACATTTTAATAGTACCCGTAAGATTTACCTTAAAGGTACTATTAAAAGCTAACAAGATTAGTTTGTTTGTTTTAACTTTCAGAAAATTTATAATCATGACCCTTACGCAATAAAATCACAATTATAATTATTATGATGTCAATTATGTAGAGATGGAAGAGCGTTATTTAGATATATGTATTAGTGTATTAGGTAACCTACCATTTCTGAATTTATCCGCATACCAAACGCTCAGCTAAGAATATAAAGCTAATGCGAAAATTCCAATAGGTAGCTAAAAGCAGAAATAAGTGAATTCGAGGGCAAACATTCCACGATAGTGCGACAGTGAATGTAGGTATAAAGCGTTAGATTCGTTTTACAATTCGTTTATCCGCTACCTTTGAAACAGAGCTGCGATTGTTGGGTTATTTTTGCACCCTTTTGTTCAGTCGTTTCTAAAACACAACCGCAAAACCAAATAGAAATCGAGCGGTGGACTGGTTTGTTGACGCCTCGAAAACTTATGTACAGTGGTGAAACTGTAGCTGAGTTGATCATACGATAGTGACGAGCGGTTTTGAATGAATACTTTTCACTGGGTATCATGCATGATCGTCATATTGTGTAAGTAAGCAGGTAATGTAAAAAGTTGATTTCTTTCATGTTTCGTTCAATAATTAGTTCATTTATTCACTATGCACTTATCTCATCAAATGAAGAAGTTATAAAGGAGTAGGTACACATGTCCAATAATCAATTATTTTTTGTTTTACTTTTACTATCCTTATTTGAAGTATGTTTACCTACTCGTTTATTTTGCATTTGATAGGAACAATAATTAATAGTGTAAATAAAATGAGTAACATACTTACTTGACCACACGGAAAATCCACCCTTTCCTAAATTTCACAAGACTAAAACCAACAGACTAAGTACAGCAAGAGGCGATTGTTGGTTGATAATAGCGGAAAGTCTTTTAAAACAATTGTTCAAGTTGCTGAAATAACGAAACTTTAGCGAAGTTTCTTTTGGAGTTAGTGGTCGGTTTGTTATATTAAACCGCGGTGAATTAAAAGTTGAAAGTCAGGAATAGGCGGCATGCAGGGCGCGGGCTGAATAAGCTAGTGATGCAAGACGGCCGGGACGGCCGGCTCACTCTATTTCCAGGCCACTCAGACTTGTATAAAGGTTCGTATGACGAGGCTGAGGCATTCATTCATGATTATTTTTGAAATGAGTTTTTCTGAGTGTGTTTGAGATTCTATGACTTTAACTGATTGTTTGTTTTTCGTTTTATTTAATGAAATTACTTATAATACCCGTTATATAACGACACAATACATACCTATGTATTGTGTGAGTTTCATGTCACTTAAGGTGCTTGACAACAGCAAACAACTTGAATCCAAAAAACCTTAGGTAACCAAATCACTAAACCCATGAATATTGATGAACCGTAAGTAGTTTAATATTGGAAGGCAGACTCGTATCGTCCTACAGTTGGGATATAAAATAAATGTTATTTATTGGTTAATCTAATCTGGTGAGCCGGGTCGGCATGGAGCGGCCGGGTCGTTTTGCTCTCGCTTAAATCACATTCACGACTGACAGATATTTTCTTCAATTAAGTACCTATGACATGACAAGTTAAGTCTTGCATGATTTCTGGACCTCATTTTGGTCACGTATCGCCAGTTGCAATAACGTACCTACAAAAAGATGATTATGATAGTTTAAAATCAAATTCTCGATAGCAAAAGTAACATTGCAATGAAATCATTAAATAATATTGTAAAAGTTGTGTTAAGTAGTTGATGGAATAATGCAATTGGAACCGTGTGTTAGTTTGGCTAAGGCTCGAGAACCTGCGGGACCGATTTGGCTGATTCTTTTTTGTTTTATTCCATGTGATACAGGGAAGGTCCAGAAAGAAGAAAAAACAGGAGAAGTCCTGTTGACTCTCATATTGTCAATGTGAAAATTATTAAAAAAAAAATAGTTAATGAAAATTAATCTGCATCTGTCGACGTACAATCGCGTAGGTACCTCCGTTTTGACCCTTATAACAAAGGGATTAGGTTTAAAACTGGTAAATACATTGTTTTTGTGTTCAACCGTACGGCAATGGATAAGTATATAAACATGAAATGGTCTGAATTATTCATGATTTTTTTTTATACATACATACAGATATACAATAAATAAAAATTTGCGAGCATTAAGTGGCAGAGGGAGGGGCACATTGCTCGCAGGACTGATGGCCGATGGGGCCGGAAAGTTCTCGACTGGCGTCCGCGAACCGGTAGACGACTATCGATAGGTCTCCAACAAGATGAAGCGTCGACCTCGTGAAAGTCGTGAGAAACCGGTGGAAGCGAGTAGAATATTACCGGTCTGAGTGGCGAGCCTTGGGGAAGGCCTATGTCCGGATGTGGACGTCTTTCGGTTGAAATGATGACGATGATTATAATATATTGATAATGATAACCTATTGATGACGTAAGGTACCAATTTATATTGTCATCATCATCATCATCCATCCAAGAAGTCTATTATCATTTATATAAGTTCACTAAATAATATCAGGCTGTTGCCGTTAATATTTCTCTACTGGAAAATCTCGAGACATTTTTAGGTCAGTTCCAAGTATAGATTAATGTTAATATTACACCGAATTAAGGCATTTAGATGCACATCAAATTGCGTGGAATCCAAAAGAAGTAAACCACGAGAAATGGCTCAAATGGAACTAAGTATTTATTGTCTTGAACTAACTTCGAGTCGCCGCCGAGTCTGCTGAAGTGAACCTAGCCAAATGTTATTTTCAAAGAATTTTGTTGGAAATCTTTCATAATTTATAGGTAAGTTGTTAGTGTAGGTACTTGGCTAAAATTAAAACTTAGTTGCTCCGCTGTTACAGTAAAACCAGTAACGTTTTTAGTCAACTATGTATATATAAATTTTTTGAGAAAGGGCTCAGTCAGCTTAAGTCCTGACCTAAAATATTCTCTTTGTTCATCTAAAACCCTTGTCAGTTAATCTTCTTTGAGGCCTCCATTAAAAAACATGGGTAACAGGCAAAGATATACGTGTACCCATCCTGATACGTACATCAAAATACATCTTATACATCTACCTATAGCTCGCTATAGTCGTATATATGTTGACGATTTGGGAAGATACACTTACCTATGTATCTTAGCCCTTGACTGCACAGTGCACATAATACATCATGGAGGTAATAAGTACATCTGGAGCGAGTAGTATCAATTTCAAAACAATACAAATTAAGCTTAAAGATGAATTTGTTCCGGATTGAATTCAAATTTGTATGGACTCTCCGAAGAATAAATTTTATCTTTCGATTGAAATATCAGTCCCAACACGTCTATTTTATTAGCTAGTTATAAAGTTGTAAAAAATTAAAAGGACACGTATTTTTTTTAATAGTCAAAAAAAATATCTGAAACTTTTTCATTGAATACTTACTTTAGAAGGAGGTAATCATTAGATAATGGTATTTGAATTACGACTTACTAAAAAGTTGAAATATTGTCAATTACATTTAACAAAAAAAGGCTGGATGCGCAAAATCTCCACGCACGCGGCGTGAAATAGTTTTGTCGTTCAGCGGACGCCGACGGATCAATGGGCCCAACCAAACGCGCAGCTCCAGCCGTGGCCGACGGCGCGGAACCCGCCAACATGCAGCCGATTCATATCGGATTCCTTTTATGTGTCGTTTAACATTCGAGTCCCGCAGTGGCAGTCGAAATTCACAGTTGCAGTTTAAAAGGAAATTTACAGTTGCAGTTAACAAAGGCTGTTCTGGGTGAATCTTCTCTGCCATGAATCACTTGGAGTGTTATTACAAAATGGGCATTAGTATGATGTGTTCCGCTTACAAAGGAGTATTAAAATATCGCCTTAGACCGGCCCTAGACCTACAATAAAATTGCGCAATAACATTGATGCGTTTGCCGCTGCCCTCAAGAATATTGTGCAATACTAACCCTAAACGGTCAATAACATTGCACAATTCTAAATATTGTGCAATATAATTGATCGTCTAGGGCCGGCCTTACAATCACAGTTTTGAATAACACTTAAGTAGTACACACTAAAGTATCGATAACAACCATTTGTATTGATGCGGGCCCCTTAATTTCAGGGGCTCTTGAATTTAAAGAAAAAGTGTTCGAAACGGTACATAGGGATAAGAAAAGAGTACATTACAAGAAGAGTACATTTTCTGCCTATTTAGTAGTAGGTATATGTGTCGAAACCGTGTTGCTAAAATAAATAGGGAGATAGGTAGTATAGGGATAATCTACTATAGGAAGTCCCGCGCCTCCACAATTGAAAACGCTTCAAAGTCTTTAAAAAGCCCCACCAACACTCTCAACACACGTTTGACGGCTGCCTCAGCACGCACACATGCGTTGAGAGTGCTTTAAAAATACTTTCCAAATACATTGAAGCGTTTTGAGTTCTTAGGGATGCTCCCTATTCCCCGACGTAGCGTTTCTTATACAGAGCCCCAGGACGAGCCCAACTAATAATATCCTCGTATGGTCCGAAAAACTCAAGAGCGAGGTTTCACATAGCCACCCATTTCAAATGCCAACACACATATATATACATATAGATCAGCTTTGCAAACTCTTTGTTTGCTCGCAAAACGGAGCGTTTGAAAGATGACACATTGATCCTTCATTCATGAAAACAAAGTAGCGACGCACGGAGTAACAAGGAAATCGGGGACGTTACTTTTTTCGCTGCCGAGGGAAATGACAGTCCCCTAACATGATACTAAATTGACGTTCAGGTTTGTGTTGTTTTTGAACATATAGCTACATATATACTTATCTTTTACTTAAACGCGCAAATCTATACTGATATTCATAAATGCGAATGTCTGTCTGTCTGGCTGGCACATCATCAACCGCAGGACCGATTTAGATGAAATTTGGTGTGTAGATAGTCCCGGAGAAGGATAGTTATAGGCTACGTTTTATCCCGGAAAAAAGCATATTTCCCACGAGACCGCGATAACCGAATTTCCCGCGGGCAGAATCTAGGCATTCATACAAACCACTATACAAACGATCTCAAAACGGCTGACGGGTGCCAAAAGACGATCTAGTCCCATAACTAGGAAAACTCATTTTTAGCTATCACCCGAGCAAAGTTCAGTCGCACAGGTAAGTACTTTAAATTTAATGACTCAAGTTGTATGCTTATGGGGAGATAATTAGATTCGTTTGAAATCTTTCAACAGTATCAATAGGAAATTTCGGAGACATAATATAATTATGCCTTTGCTTTTGCAAAATAATATGCCTGTTATGCCTGTGTAGGTAATTAAGTAACTTTGAGTGTAAAGTACGAATAATTTATACGTAGAGCGTATGCAAAGCTGCTGAGACAGCAAAAATTGCTTTCCAATTATGTAAATGCGGTAATTATGAGACCCAAACAGGCAACATGCTTGTCATATTTTTATAACTAGCTCCTGCCCGCAACTTCGTCCGCGTGGAATTCAGTAATTTTCCCGCAGGAATTTCCGGGATAAAAGGTAGCCTATATATTGACCAGTGTTATAAATTACCTCATTACCAAATTTTGTCGCAATCCAGTAGTTTTCGAGTTAAATTCGGACATACATATACAGGCAATTTTTCTAAGAATTGTGTTCAGTATCGTTTATATAGTCCCCTCAACTTGATAGTTTCTTTTAATTTTCGTTTTCTGTAGACGCGACTTCTTCTACAGACTTATTATTAGTAGTATATAGATTATATCTTGCGTGAGTCATGGATTGTGAGGTTCGTATTCCAGTAGTAAACTTGGGGAGGAGCACAAAGGCATGACGCCGCATCTAAACGATGACTAAGCCGTCTCTCACTTCTGCAACGGATTTCCTTCAAACTTATTTCATTCCATTAAATTCACAACGACGGCGATATTTCTTTTTTATCGAGACGTAAATATTATATTATGTCGCCTTTGTTTTATTGCTCGAATCGTTTGGAAAGATACAAATTCAGCTTTAGTGCAAGTCGCAAAAATATTTTAAGACTGACGATAACTTATGTATTTCAGTATGTTTGAAAGACGAAATTGACAAAACGGCAAAATCGTCGAGACTCTAATTGGGCACGTCTTCATTTTAAGAATGAAGTGATTCAACACTCGAAGACAAGGCATTAATTGCGTAAGTAATGAGAACTCGTAGTAAAGTCACAGCAATAAACCGAACGCAATCTCGCAGGGCAGATCTCGAGGGCTCCCCACTCGTTTTTGTCAATTTGAGAGTTGTGCCCTGCGAGCCCGCCACATTCGCGAAGGTTTTTGTTTTAAACGACCACTTTTCAGCCAGACAAAAACGTTGCCATACGAGAGGGCAAGGCTTGACGACAGGTTTGTCCTTAATGTAAAAGAATTGCATCATTAAAATGTCTACTAACAAACGTACGAGTACCAATTATCCCAATCTTATCTCTTTTTTAACAAGCACATTGGCAACTTGATGCAAGATAGCAAGTCTTCACCTGAACACCAGTTTGTTCCATTTATTTCGACCCTCGATAATTGAAAATTGCTTTTGTTTTGGTAAAGGTGAAGCGGTGTATCTAGCACTAAGGCTTGTGTCGCACGTATCACAACCATGTGAGTGGCGTGTGGTTGTGGTACGTCTGAAAGAAACAATGGTTACTGTCAAATTAATAGGTAAGTACGTATTACATATTTACATACATTCCCTATGTAATTTAATAACGCATAAGATTAGAAAAGTAGAATATCTAATACTTACAATTAAAACTAATAAAATATCGGTTTATTTTTACCGACGCGAATGGTACTCATGAGAAACAATTATAGTGAACATACAATTATTTGGATCTCATTAAATAGAAAACCACTCGTGTCAGTCACTTAACAAAAGTATATATAACTTTTATTATATTTGAATAAAACGTAACTAAAAGAGCGACTGAACTAGAAATGGAAAACCATGATGGAGCGTGATGAACTCGAGATAACCCAAATGGAACTTCAGTGAAATTAAAATTCTTTTGCTACTTTTCCGCCTTTAAATTCTTTATCGATGGACTTTTCTGCTGAGTCCGAAAAGGAACGGCGAGGGGAATTCTCTCAGGCGAATATGAAAAAGATTTTTATGAATGTTTATAAAATACGATTTCACGTCTCTAACAAGTTTTCTCGTTAAAAGCGATCCTCAGTGGAAATTAGGTAGAATTTTTAAAGTTCACCAGCCTTAGGTATATTCTGGGGTTTCGTGGCTTTGTAGAAAGTTTGCCTGCGCTCGGTAGCTAGCTGCTAACAACTGCTCAACTATGTGAAATTATTTATCCGCCACACAAACTATCAACGAGGAAACGTTTCAAAACTGCCACAGAGCGCTAATCTAATTATTTCAATGGTTCAGTACCTACCTGCCCTGAAAACCGTCCTACTTCTTATTTGTCAAGTAAAATAAAGAGTGTGAACACAAATGACCCTCTACGTTAGGGGCCACCTTTTCTTCAACATCATAAAAAAAGCAATGGATTGTTTTCCAAAAGAGGCAATTGACACACTAAACTGTGCCCAAACAAACAAAGAAATTGCTGTATTTATTTAGGCACTACGAATAATACGTAATTGGAGTATAATACGTAATTAAGTTCGTAGTACCGTACCGTAATTCGTAGGTAGGTAGGTAGGTACGTTAGTTTAAGATGCGGAACCTTTTCATACCTTTACTGTACTGTACCTTCCTAACATGTAAATATTAAGTTTGCTTGCCATCATGACCACAATAAAGCTATATTCAAGTGAAGAGCGGGAAGTCGTTTAAATTAATTAATGGTTAAGAATAGAAGGACACGACCCGCAACAGAATGGCGGCAATTTAGTTGCTTGAACACCTTCGCCATACTGGGAAACCCATTAATCAATCGGTTAAAATAAAAATAAAATTGAACGAAAATCGGTTCATCTGTTTGGGAGCTAACGATACCACAGACAGATACACGTTAAACTTATAACACCCCTCTTTTTGCGGTGGGGCTTAAAAAGTACTTTACTATAATTTTGCTAATAGCTCTTTTAATACGAGCTGAAAGAAAAGCAGCAGTGAAGCCTAACAAACAGAATAGGTGGCGGGAAAAGAAACTTAAATATGATCCGGCATCGGACAAAGAAAAACGAACGAATGCAAATAGCGTGAAGAACAATGATATTTATCATCATTTCTGGAAATGCTTATTTCCACGCCACCAAAAACCTAAGCACCACGGGAGTCTACCATTATTTACGTTGAATAAAACTTGATTATTTTCGATTTGACGATTTGTTAATCTTCTCAACTGAAATAACTGACCGAACCGGAAAGATCCGTAATAGAGTGTTGGAATAAAAAACGTATTCAGAAATTGAATAATTTGGTGAAAAGATATTCAACAATAACGCCTAAGGCTATTAGGGTAATGCGAAACGAATAAAGTAAAACCAACGGTTTCCGCGGCCTTTTTTAACGCTTAATATAAAATTGCATGGCGCAATCGTAAAACCAAGCTTATACGCTTATTTGATTACGCAAATTTTCACATTGGTATCGGATTGAAATCAAGATTGTATTAGGCATCTTTTATTTATTTGATTAGCGTTAACATAGCTAAATTTTCTTGTTTCGTGATAGCATTTTGATAAACCAGCCTCGCACAAACATTCCTTTCATAGTGTTTAATGGACAAAGCGCTGAGCTCAGATGAATGAAAATAAATAAATATCTTGAGACATTTCACACTAATTGAACTAGCCCCAAACTAAGCATAGCTTGTACTATGGATGCTAGACAACGATATAAATACTTATATAGAGAAATACATAAATACTAAACATCCATGACTCGAGAACAAACATTCGTCCACATCACACAAAGTTTGCCCCTAGCGGGATTCGAACCCGCGACCGTCGGAAACTTGGGACAGTGGGCAGGGCCACTACCAACTGAGCCAACCTGTCGTCAATGATGAAGGTAACCTTCACCACAGAATACGTAATAGTACTGTAGCGGGGGGTTGATGTTAGCTCAGGTAGATGCTGCAGACACGGAGATCAGCGGTGGAATCCGAAGACACGATCCGAAGAAGAATAATCGGACTAACCTAACCTGATACAATATTGTTCAAAAAGCTAAATTATGTAAACTTTGAAACCTCTCCTTGCAATAAAAAATTACAGACTTGCGGAAGTCACATAATTTTCCTTTAAAAGGTAAGATTTAAAGCAAACGAGCGACCGCACAAATATATTTTAAACATTTTCTTCTTGGCGATCCATGGGGTGCAGTCCCTTACATATGAGGGGTCGTCTGCCCGCCCATGGATATACCTCGAAGACACGGTCGTAGAGTAACTTCCACAAATCGCCTCGGTGACAGCACATGAAAAAAACAAAGGTGTGAGCGTGGTCTTTAAGCAACATATTATAAATCATAGCTAGGCAGGTTCTAAAGAGAGAGAAAAAAAATAATTAAAATTAATTAATTTGTTTGAACACAAAGGCAGCTGACAGTTATTTAAAAAAAAAATGAAAAATAATTAAAAAGGGATCTCTATGTTTATTTATTACTGACTATGACAGCGGTATCATAAATATTATTATGAAACCTTTTATTAATAACAAATCATTGCCATTTATTTATTTAAATTCATTAGGCAATGTGCTCGATACAATAGCCTATAAAAGAAAAACACTAAGAATAGAATCACTATGTCACTGAAAGAAAAAGTCATTATCCTAATAATTATAAAAGACACATATATACACATTCTACACACAGGTTACGCTTTCTACATCAAGAAATTCTCACTAATTATACACTATACACTATCTGCATTATCTATATACATTACATACATCAACATCTTCGCTACATATTCCTAACTGCATAACTACACTAATTCCTACATAATACCAAAACCTAAGCAAGACGTAATATTTTCTATATAAAGAAATCATGCAAATGCATATCAGCTTCGGACTCTGCAACAACATGCCCAATCCACTGGTAAGCAATGAAGCCCCCTCAAAAGCCTATGGCATAGATTGAGTTGTGGTTGGTTCTGCCATCGCGAAAATCTTACACCAAACACATTACACAACTACTTATATCTACTTTTATCACAACCAATCATAATCATTGCTACTCCAACTTCATACTTCAATTCTAAATACCACCTTTTAATTATTAAGTATAAAACTCCTACCAATTCAAGCACTGCATATTCAATTATCTTTAATTAATATAAAAACTTCCTACCTATTCATATTCTTTACGTTATTATTTATTTCATAAGTATTTGTTTATTCTATTCTATATAAATTAATGGCTTGTCTTGGACACTTCGCCAATATCAAAGTAAGGGCCACAGGCCTGCAAGTTGTTCGGTAATAAAGGTAAATGTACGGTGTAAATCTTCAATAATTTGAGATGTTTATTGACTTCGTATTTGTTTACCTATAAACCATTTATTATCATTTGACAAATATGTCACAACGTCATGTCAAAGATTTACTCTTCATTCGAAATCTTTTTAAATGACAACTACAAAATTCGCCATAAAGGTTTCTATTCACGAACATCCTATCACAAACTTTATTTATTTATCCTTCATTCACAATACCTACGAACTATTTGTTCTATGAATGAAAATATTAACCTACCTAAGCCATATAAAATATTAATGAGAAATGTTTTGAAATATGACAAAGTCAATCATATATCAAAATAAACGTTATTATAAAAGTAATTATATTCAATATAAAATAAACATTGCGAGTATAGAAAATTTTACCTGCCTTTCACGAATAAAGAAATATTGGGGAGAAATTCATAATAACAAGAAGAAAAATTATGATCACAACATAAGAGAACTTTGAAGAAGAAATCTTTCGTTCCTGACGCAGCATGAAGAATAGTCCGTGATTTGCTCCAACGGATTCTTGCTCCAGAAAAGTGAACCAAGTGAATTTATTTAGAATTATAAAAAAATATTACGATATGAAATTATTCCTCGTGAATCTATCGTTATTATTTGTAATATAGCAAAAGAACAGTAAAATATTGATAAAAATAATTATTGTGATTCTTATGGGCAGCCATTTTCTTTAAATAAATGAACGTGGTGCATATGACAATGGATGAAAATTTTGATTAATATAAATAAAATCGGTACAACCGTGTTTTTCGCCATGTGGTTGTCCATTCCATCATCATCATCCTTGAAAGCGCTTCACCATCATCTTCAAGAGCGCGACATCCATTCCATTGTCAATTCTCAATTGTTTCTCGTTCCGCGCGTGTTCTTCCTTCCATCGAGAACGGTTCCATCAAATGTAGATGTTCTCCTTTCCACCGAGCGCGCGTACACCAAATGTAGCGGGGGGTTGATGTTAGCTCAGGTAGATGCTGCAGACACGGAGATCAGCGGTGGAATCCGAAGACACGAAGACGATGCCTAACTTATTAAAATATCTAAATCTTGAAGACTGGCCTTATTACTGCCCTAATACTGTCTAATTGAGAAATAATAGATTTTAAGTTGAATTAATATTATATTTTGAGAGATGCGTTTATTACAATGTCCATCAAAAGACTAAAAATCCTAAACAAAACACACTACGCTTAAAACTACCTATTTTTGGAAGAGAATGTGTCAACTAACCGATTGTACTCGGCCAGTCTCCACAGTACTATGCCTTCATACATGTAAATAAACTCTCGAGTTATAATTTATGTCGGCTAACAAATCGGGTTGAATCTTTTCCATTTCCATTAGGAAGGAGTTTCGGAGAGCGGTACCCAAGTGGCAGCGTGTATCCGATCTGTAGGTAAATAGATCCCGTCTATTTTCTGCTGATGTGTTTTTGTGGAAGCCCTTTATAAAAATGGAAGACGTTTAGTTTTCTGTATCTGTGAATGCTATGTCTTTTGTATTTTTTTACCCGACTGCGCCAAAAGGCATGTTTTTCGAGTGTATATTATATTTCTTTGGCACGCTCTGTATCCAAAACGGCTTTATGGATTTTAGCTTGTGAGGTGTCGTAGATTCATCTTGATTGCGAGAGTGATGGGTATATCAAAAGCTTGTGTATGCAGTCGGTTCTTTTTTCTTTCAAAAAACGATTTATTAATAAATCGTTTTTAACAAGCGAAGTCAGACTATATTAACTGTTAAAAATAGTGGTAAGTAGATGGTGGTAGGGCCTGGTGCTAGGTCCGTCCAGAGAGGTACCACCGTATTTCCCCGCTAATCTGCCGCCAAATAGCAGTGCTTGCACTGTTGTGTTCCGGCAGAGGGTTAAGACAGCCAGTGAAATTTCTGGCACAGAGGCATTCCATCTTAGGCCTCAGGGTACGCAAGGCAATGCATTCGAGATCCAGGTTTCTTAATGGGGTCCAAAGGATTTCGGTGTCCATGGGCCGCAGTTACCACTTATCATCAGGTGGGCTGTGCGCTCGTTTGCCTATAGTACAGGCACCTATACCATCGACGTAAAAAAAAGCTCAACTTCAATGTAGCAATGTACTTGTTCAAAATGAAAACATTTGTTTTAAGCTTATCCATCAGTAAATGTACTGTTCTCAACAATGGGTCCCAACGGAAGACCAGCGCTGGCATTAATGATAGCACATGCTAAGTTGGGACCATTTCGTGACAACCACAACACTTCTTTTGTGCTGTATAAAGGTTGCTCTTTTTGTCTTATATGTGTGTGTTGCGTCATGAATAAATGTTTTTTTCTTTCTTTCTTTCATAAGTGTGCGGGGACGAAACCGTCGATGTGGCATGACTGGCATGATAGCGGGGGATCGAGTCAGCGCCCCGTCCTCTTCGCAAGCGGCTCAGCTGGAGATAAACAAAGGATTCCGAATGATATATGTCGGGAAATCTGATTATTGGAACGTGAAGAGAGTTCTTCTAATTCGTTTTTGTCCGTACACGAGTTTGCTTAACATCCTGTTACTAATGTTATAACCTACCTGAGTTCTCGCTTCATATGAACCTACCGTAGTTATAGTGGTAGCAATAAAGTAAAGTTAGCGGCACTAACTTCGAAGTTGATCGCATAGTTAACGCCGGAGTTAAAGTGATTAGCGTACCTGGTGAACGGCGATTGACGATTTAACTCAACGGCAAAGTGCAATGAGAAGATTAGCGCCAAAGTAAAGGTAGTCGACTGAATTGACTAACAAAGATCGTAATTTCATGATAGGTACTTGTATCTGATTTCAGAACACTAGAAATGCCTTGAAAACGTAATAATCAATAATCGAATCATACAACACGCTCTGTATTGAACATCATAATATATACAAACACACAAAAATAATACACAGTTAATGGTGAACGAGATCCGGACTTATTGCTAAACCGCGGTCACTTCCAGCCTTCGGAACCATCATGTAAAAACACTTTTATTTTTATTACTTTATCTTATACATAAGTACTTTATACGCGCTAATGGATACTTATATATAAAAACGATTTTGGAAAGGGCTCTAACAATTTGGACGTAAAACGGTTGAAAAAAATCGACCTAGAAACGGAAAAACTCATTTTTAGCTGTTTTCATCCGAGCAAAGCTCGGTCAGGTACTTTGATTTGTGTGTGAGACAATATATACCGGACAATCTAATTACCCATATCTAGTGTACCCTGCTGGCTTGTCTGTACACTAGATATGGGTAATTAAATATGTAGGTACAAGTCAACAGCGAAGTACAACATGGCTTCAGTTTTTTTAAAGAGCTGTTTGTAACTTGTACGACTGATATTATTCGTTTACTACAAAATCATAATGAATGTAGCGCTGGTCCCGCCGAATTGAAGCCAGTCAATCCCGGGTCCCGATTATAATCGAGTCTGCCTGGCTTACAGGCGCAGCCGGGAACGCCGCTCTGTTTGCCGAGCTAATAATTTATTAATTAAGCGTTAGCATACAATGTCTGAGCCACTTTCAAATGTAATTAAGTCTAATGAAGAAGAACCAAGAACCATAGGGTTTGAAAACAATTTGAAGATTGGATACAAACTATGTTCAGAGATATTTACTTTTAAGTTACAAGATGGCGCGACTTTTGATTTTTATCCATTCTAGTCCTTTCTAATATCATAAATGCGAAAATAACTCTGTCTATCTGTTACTTCTTCAAGCTTCACTCGACCGATTAAGACCAAATTTAGTATGGAGATATTTGGAATCCCGGAAAAGGACATAGGCTACTCTTTATCCCGAAAAAATGCATCGTTCCGGCGATAACCTAATTCCACGCGTTACATACATGTTTCCATGTTTGCGTATTCAAATTGACAAAGTGTCTTTTTATCACCTACTTTGAAATTATATTACAATTTTTACGCACTTTAGTGAAAAAGTAATATTTAAAACGTAGAAATAAATGAATACAAAATTAGAAACGTGCCATTGCATTACAGGACGGAATGAATATTAAAGACGCCGAGTATTATCACGGCTTGCTGGAGTCCGAGCCGGTCTTATTTACCTTTGGCTCGTGCAGCTGTAAGGCTTCGAGGCAACCCAACAGATGAATAAGGTCTGCATTTAGTGGAATATACTTGCTTAGAGGGACTGCCACCCGGAGCATAAAGTACATACGTGTAAATATTGCTTCATTGATTGGGCTGCGCTCTTTAGTCCTTTTTAGTCAAGCCTTTATCGATTATTTCAATGAAGAGCTTAGATCAAGTTTATCACTTTGAGGAAATCAATGTTAGACTTTTATATAAATAAGGAGGCCGGTCGTGTTGATTGCAGACATGCATCATTGTAAGGCGGTTTCTAAAATTTACCATAGGTATATATTGATAAAACCAGAAACGAGTGTAATTAAAATAGTAGGCTGGTTCGTCTCAATGATAACAAGTCGGAGAGATCTAAAGACCGAATTTTGACATTATACTAGACCTGTGTTGTGTATCTGTTGGCTTTATGTCAAAGTGACGTAAGCGGGGAACTGTCAAGAGAGATTGGCGTGTGATAATGATATTAGTGAGTTTTGTTAAGAATATCTAAGTGATTAAATGCTACAGTTTTCAAGAAATGAATGTTTGATTATTAAAATATAAAACATAAAATTGGCGACGAGGATAAAAAATGATTGGGTCTATAGAAAACTACTGTCCGGGTCAGGACTTCACAGAGTACACGGAGCGGATGGAACAATTTTTCATCGTCAATGATATAAATGACGATAACAAGAAAGTAGCGTTGTTTATAACACTAATAGGACCGAAAAGTTACGAGGTCCTTAAAAGTCTATTATCTCCATGTCTACCCAGCAAAAAAAAATACCAAGAACTGATTGAGACTTTAAAGAGCCATTACGTAGAAAGAAAGTCGACAGTGGCAGCTAGGTATGATTTTTATAAATGTAAGCAACGAGAAGGCCAGTCAATAAATGAGTTTGTGGTGGAAATAAAGAAAATGGCTGGAACATGTGGGTTCAAAACCTTTTTAAATGAGGCCTTACGTGATAAACTGGTATGCGGCATAAAAGATGAACATATTGTGAGTAAGTTGCTATCAGAAGATGATGACTTATCTTTTGAAAAAGCTACAAAAATAGCCACTGCCTTAGAAAGTGCAGCAAAAGATACCAAAAACATTCAGCTGGAGACAGAGATAAATGTTCATGTGGTAAATAAAAAAAATGAGTATAAAAATACATGGCAAAATAAAACTTCGACAACAGGACAAAGCAGCCATTCCAAAAGGATGGAATGTAGATGCTGCGGCGGGACACATTCTACTGACAGATGTTTCAAAAAAGATTTTGTCTGTTTTGTTTGCAAGAAACAGGGACATTTGGCAAATGTATGCCGTTTTAACAAATCAAGCGTTGGAAGAAACATAAGGAGCATGGAACAAGAAGTAAAGAATAGTCAGGAAAGTAAAATAGAACACGAGCCAGAGGAAGATTTGGTTCTAGGCAGCATAATGAGCATTTCAGATCAAGACAGTGCGTCAATTCCATTGTGACTAGGCGGTAAAGTAATACACATGCAGGTAGATACTGGAGCTTGCAAATCAGTAATACATAAGAAAGACTATGATACCTATTTCCAAAGACATGAGCTTAGAAAATGTAATGTAAACTTGAAATCTGTTTCAGGTGAAAGATTGTCGGTGCTGGGAGCAATTGAAATAAAACCAAGAAATGTAAAACAAAGTTTGTATTTAATAGTAATTGAAAGTGGTCATTATTTTAATCCATTAATTGGCAGAAATTGGTTAACGGTTTTATTTCCTCAATGGCAAAAGACATTCAAGATAGGCAGGGTGTGTTATGTACAGAAAGATAGTATAATTCGAGAAAGAGCTAAAAAGATTGAATACATTCAAACTAAATATAAGCAGGTATTTTCTAAAGATCGGTCATCCTATATTGTGAACATGCAGGCAACATTAAAGCTCAAGGATGGGGCATCACCTATTTTTCATAAGGCATATTCCATTCCTTATGCAAAAAAGAAAGAAGTAGAAAATGAGCTGTTAAATTTAGAAAAGGCAGGAGTTATTGAAAGGGTTACCCATAGTAAATGGGCCAGCCCTATTGTAGTTGTGCAAAAAAATGATAAAAAGATCAGGGTTTGCGTAGACTATAAAGTCACATTGAATAAAATGTTGGACACAGAGCATTACCCGCTGCCTGTGCCAGAGGATATATTTGCTGAGTTATCAGGGGCAAAGGTATTTTGTGTACTGGACTTGAGTGGGGCTTATCAGCAGTTGCTATTAGATGAAAAATCTCGAGAATATATGACTATAAACACTCACTTAGGGTTGTTTAGACCTACTCGTTTGCAATTTGGAGTGTCATCGGGTCCATCGGTATTCCAAAGTGTTATGGACCAAATATTGCATGGAGTAAATAATGTAAGAGCATATATTGATGACTTAATCATAACTGGAATTAGTATTGAAGATTGTTATACAAATTTGGAGAAGGTTTTAGAAAAGTTAAATGCGTACAATGTCAAAGTGAATTTAAGTAAATGTCAGTTCTTTTGCCATGAAATCAAGTTTTTGGGACATTTAATAAATAAGCAGGGTATAAAACCGTTACCAGAAAAAATCAAGGCAATTGCGGAGGCCCCATCACCGACATCCATCACTCAACTAAAAGCATACTTAGGGTTGTTAAATTATTATGGGAAATTTTTACCTAGACTTTCAGATCACTTGGCACCTATGCATACCCTATTGAAGAAAAACGTTCCATTTAATTGGACTAAAGAATGTGATGAATCATTTCACAAAAGTAAGAGTTTAGTTAGTGATTATGGATTATTAGTTCATTATGATTGTCAGAAAGAGCTGTATGTTACCGCAGACTCAAGCAATTATGGTCTTGGGGCAGTATTAAGTCACCAGATAGATAGTGAACCAATATGCTTTGCATCAGCTACTTTAAATATTGCCCAAAAGAACTATTCGCAAGTGGAAAAAGAAGCTCTAGCAATAGTATTTGCTGTACAAAAATTTCATAAGTTTCTTTATGGAAGAAAGTTTATACTTGTGACGGATCATCAGCCTCTAAAGTTTATATTTGACCCGCTAAAAAAGATTCCTGTAACTGCTAATGCGAGGCTGCAAAGATGGGCTTTAATACTGTCTGGGTACAGGTATGAAATAACCTATAGGAAAGAAACTTTATTAGGAAATGCTGATGCTCTGTCACGCTTGCCACTACCTGAAAAAGCTGATGTGGCTGATTGTATCAACTATTTTAATTTTAATGATGAGGTGCCCATAGATTTTCAGGAAGTGGCTAAGTACACACAAAAAGATGTGGTTTTGAGTAAAGTATATGAATATATACTATCGGGATGGCCAAATTCCATTAATGATGAGAACATAAAACCATACTTCAATAAAAGAGCTGAGTTAGGTACTGAACAGAAGTGTGTACTTTGGGGAAATAGAGTCGTCATTCCAAGTCAGTTAAGGTCTAAAGTGTTAAGCTTGTTCCATGAATCGCATCAAGGTATTGTACAGTCTAAAATATTAATGAGAGGATTTTGTTGGTGGCCTAATGTAAACGATGATATTGAAAAAGTAGTTGCTAGTTGTGACATATGTCAGTCATCAAGAAATTTTGCGAAAACCAGTTGTCAACTTTTAAATTGGAAAAAGTGTGAAAATGTTTTTGAGAGAGTTCATGTAGATTTTTTTATGAAAAACTCAGTGACTTATTTGTTGATTGTCGATTCAATGTCAAAATGGCTTGATGTGCACATAATGCAAAGCACCTCAGCAGCACAAGTTATTGAGAAATTGTGTAAAACTTTCGCTGTTATTGGAATACCTGTATACATAGTTAGTGACAATGGTCCACCCTTTTCCTCTGAGGAGTTTACACGGTTTTTAAAGAATAATGGATGTGTACCTTTAAAGAGTCCCCCATATCATCCCGAGTCAAACGGAATGGCTGAACGAAGTGTTCAAACCATCAAGCAAGCTTTAGGTAGATTGCAGGATCAAACTTCAGGGTTATCTAAAGAAATTTTATTACAAAACTTTTTATTTACATATAGAAACAGTCCAAACTCCACCGGCATGTCACCAAATGAAATATTGTTTAAATACAAACCAAGAACTCGTTTTGAATTGATGAAACCATCAAATGTGCTGTCAAAGAAAGTTATATCAAGTAACAATATGTTAAAATCACCAGTAATAGTATTTAAAGAAGGAGAAAAAGTTTGGTGTAAAAATTTAAAAGAAGGAAAAGGATGGACCAAAGGTATTATTGTGAAACAATTGAGTCTCGTCAGATATATAATTGAGGTAAATGGGATTCAAAAATATTATCATGTTTCCGACCTAAGATCTTGCGTAGACCAATCTCAGACAGGAGATGAACGTGTGTTACCAAAAGCTCCATCGACGGTCATAAGACCACCCATCGTAATTTCGGAAAGTAATAGAAATGTAACAAACCATGGAAATAGTTTGGATAATGATCAATATAGGGACAGAAATGAAAGAGAAGCGGTAAATGAACCAGTGGCTGAACAGTCACCTCAACGAGATTTGTGTTCTGAGGTACTAACACCGGAACTACAAGTCTTTAGCCCTGATCTGAGGAGGTCTAGCAGGATCAGAAAGGCTCCACAAAGATTAGATTTATAATTTTTATTTTTATTTGATTTTTTCTTTATGTTTCACTTAGTAATATAATCATGCTAAGTGGTTCTTAGGCTTATTGTTGAAAAGGGAGACGAATGTTGTGTATCTGTTGGCTTTATGTCAAAGTGACGTAAGCGGGGAACTGTCAAGAGAGATTGGCGTGTGATAATGATATTAGTGAGTTTTGTTAAGAATATCTAAGTGATTAAATGCTACAGTTTTCAAGAAATGAATGTTTGATTATTAAAATATAAAACATAAAAACCTGTTAATGGCGAAAGCATTTGATCGATTAAATCGAACTTAATGACGAGTATATCAATCGTTTAATTATTTTGCATAAGGATATGGAACATGTTAGAAAAAAACATTATGAAAAAACCAAGCCTTACACGTTTTGTGTTTCTATTAAAAAAATGTCGATTTTATTGATCGACATAGGTACGGAATATATCATCATCGATTATTATGTTATAACTTAAACGACCTGAAAGAAGAAAAATATGTAACACGTAACCTGTCATCCCATTGTCAGTACTTGTTTCGTTTTTATGTCGATAAGTAATTAATTTTTAGGTTCTATGGGTGTTGAATAGCTTAGCTGTCAAATGTCAGTTATTACGTCTCGCCGACTATACGGGTAAGAAGTCACGGGCCGCGGGTGCAGCCGGCTAACAATAACGGCCCCGCTTGTTCCGTGAAATAGCCGCGAGTCGCTGCCAAACCCGAGGCCAGATTAGCGAAATGAGTTGCGCTAAAAACCACCGCAGCCTTCCTTCCCATTTTAAATTCAGCCCTGTTTGTCTTTTGCGCCGCACTTGCAAATATTTCACGTTAATTCTCTGGCCCCTTTGTTCTTAAGACGGCTTTCTTCAACGAACAAGGACCACTTTATCTGCTTTTAAGGATGAAAGTATTTTTTTTATACAATAAGTATACCTATTTGAAAGATATTAAGAGTAAGTATTAAATTTATATTCTCTGTCCATATAGTTAGTATTTACGCGTTTTAATTTCTATAAAAATACCGTCTAAAAACATGGAATTTATAAAGCTGTCAATGTATGCATGTAATATGGTTAATATTTCTGTTGTATTTAGTTTTACACTGTTTCATATAATGAACTGGAGTAAAGTTGGATTAAAGGTCTGAGTTAGAGGTTACTTTGGAATTAAATTGTATCAAGCGAAGTTTCGTGAAACGTGTAACGAAAGCTGTCAATGTAAGGATGATATAATCAAATATAACATGTGTTTTTTTCATATTTTTAACTTTTAACATTTCTCAGAAAAGTATGATCTTACATGAGCAATTTGACGATGCTGGGCCAGGGAACGGCCTTAAGATCTACCACAGAAGCTAATTGTTATCAATTGTTAGGAAGGGTGCCATCTTTCTGGCATAATTTTTTTGGGCGAAACTTTTTACGCATAACAGGTTTCGCATAACTTACCCATATACGCTGAATCTTAAAATTTCCGATTTTTTATTTGGCATAATTCTTAATTGGCTGAATGGGTGTTTACCCGTACACTATGTTGGCATAATGTTCACCTTGCCGAATTGTATTATATGCGTAATATTGTTTAGCATACTTATATCTTAGCAAAATTTCGATACGCTGAAATATTGTCCAAATCTATGTCCGGAACAACAATTTATGTAGAAGAGTTCGGCCGTTCAAGGTGTGCGGTAACACCAAAGTTTGGAGCAAAGCCGACTCGGATAGGTTAGGTTAGAAGGCTCCCGCCAAATCCTTCGGGGTTATATAAAACTCAAAGGTGACTGACTGACTGACTGACTGATATAGTGATCTATCAACGCACAGCCCAAACCACTGGACGGATCGGGCTGAAATTTGGCAAGCAGGTAGATGTTATGACGTAGGCATCCGCTAAGAAAGGATTTTGCAAAATTCCCACGGGAACGGGAAAGAAAGGGATTTTTACATTTTAATGTTTAGGCGCGTACGAAGTCGCGGGAAACATCGTAGAGATCTGAAATTTGGCATGCAGGTTCCTTGGGGAGCGTAGGGGAGCACTATGAAAGGATTTCCCGATATTCCCACGGGAACGGGAAAAATGGGATTTTTACATTTTAATGTTTAGGCGCGTACGAAGTCGCGGGAAACAGCTATCTATCTATCTAAATATATAAAAGAAGAAACTCACTGACTGACATATCAACGCAGAGCCGAAAATACTGGTCGTAGAGAGCTGAAATTTGGCATACAGGTTCCTTGGGGAGCGTAAGGGAGCACTAAGAAAGGATTTCCCGAAATTATCACGGGAACGAGGAAAAAAGGGATTTTAACATTTAAATTTTTAGGCGCGTACGAAGTCGCGGGAAACATCGTAAGGATCTGAAATTTGGCATGCTGGTTCCTTGGGGAGCGTAGGGGAGCACTAAGAAAGGACTTCCCGAAATTCCTACGGGAACGGGAAAAAATGGGATTTTTACATTTTAATGTTTAGGTCGCGGGGATCACCGTAGAGAGCTGAAGTTTGGCATGCAGGTTCCTTGGGGAGCGTAGGGGAGCATTAAGAAAGGATTTCCCGATATTCCCACGGGAACGGGAAAAATAATATTATAATCCTAGATTACAAACACTTTCAAGAAACACGTTATACAGATTACCTACTGTTAGATTACCTGCCTATTGGCCAGTAAAAAGGGAATGATTGATGAGTTCACTAAAACATTCTTTAAACCAGTCTGCTATTACCTAAATAATGATTTTTGGCACTAAACTATTTATTCATGAGAGATTAATGAATCAGAGAAAAAAAGGAAAAAATCTATACATATAATAAATAATAATTCTGTAGAAGAAGTCGCGGCTGAAAATTGAAAATTAAAAGAAACTATCAAGTATGTATGTAGTAAGTATGAACGATACTGAACACAAAATAACGATTTTTAGAAAAAATACTGTATGTATATGTATGTATGTATGTCCGGATTTAACTCGAAAACTACTGGACGGATTGAAACAAAATTTGGTATGGGGGTAGTATAACACTGGTCAACATATAGGCTACTTTTTATCCCGAGAAAATGCATAGTTCTCGCGGGAAGGCTATTAACAAATTCCACGCGGACGAAGTCGCAGGCAGAAGCTAGTTTTTTTATATAAGTAACGAAATAATGAGTTAAGATTATCGAATCATCGTTGATGTTGTAGTGCGCATTAAATCGGCGAAAATAAAGTTATGCAATAGTAGATTGTTTACCAAGGGACTAAAACAAGCCATTATGACACGAGATGTTTAGCCACCCGAGCAGAGCGAGGGTGGCTATAGTTCGAGTGTCATTATGGTTGTTTAGTCACGCGTAAAACACTCTGCTTTTCACTTCGAATGCGAGGAAAAAAAAACCAAATTCCATACAAAATTACGATATTTATTATAACAAAGTAGATAACCGGCTACTTCCCGATGACCTAGAATCATGAAATTTGGCCAGAAGCAAGGTCTTACAGGACACGTACAGGAATAAATCTGATAACCGTAAATATTATATATTTTGGTGCAAAAACAGCCAATTTACTAATACAAACTTATCATTTGCGGTTGGCGCAGTAGCCGTGTCTACTTCAGCAACCGCAAATAATAAGTTTGTAGTGTGAAATTTGCATCATCAAGTTTGTAGGTACGGAACCCTCGGTGTGCGAGTCCAACTCGCACTTGACCTATTTTTATCACGTGACGTTTTGAATGATATTTTCCAACAGATTCAAAATATTTTAAAACTAATTGGGTCATTGCATTATTAAATGTATTAACTTTAAATAAAACAAGATTCATAGGTATTCGTAATCATTAAATCGTGTTTCACGAAATTAAATCGTTTTTTCACGCCCTAGGAATTGTCTAGGTTCACTGGAAATGGGAATAATCCTCCTTTCACAAACTCTGTGGTTGGCTGTTTAGGCGGGTTTCCAATGTCAATTAAAAAAATTTTACTTTAGTCCCTAGAGACTAAAAAAGAGCTTTTTCACCTCAGCAGCTCGAACAAGTAGACTTTGCTGTCAGAAATCAGTGAGCAAAATCGTGTTTGTTTCACTGAGTGAGACAAAGTATTTTTTTAATTTGTTAATCCATTTATCCCATCAGACAAAGGCAAAGGTCTAAGCCATGCAGCCACGTGTCATGTTATAGTTTAATGTGATCATTTTACTATTCTAGATCAAAATTATTCAGTAAGATACGAAGAATAAACAAATAAACGTACCTACTTAAAAACAAAACGAATTAAAAACTTCTTAAAATGTAGTTAAATTATTACCGCGCTTTTTTTTAAGTTTGACAACTGCGAATGGTCGTTTCATACTGCGGCATCTAGGTAGTAGGTACTAGTACCTACTTCTTATACTAAAATTCGAAAAACTATCTCGATTTTTAGTAGCTCTCTTCTTTTCATTTCTTTAAGAAAAGAGGGAGAATTATATTAGGCAAGTCATAGAGCGAATCTATTTTCTTAGAAAAAAAAACTGAACAAGAAACGGTCGGATACGCGGAACGCATCAGTACCGCCGTCTATTTTTAGGCATTAAAGTTATACGTTGATTTTACCTTCTGAAAATCTTACACTTTTTAATTTAAATTTAAATGACTTATATTTCATTATAATTAAGTTATGTTATGTTATTAAGTTTTTTACCTATAGTTTCCGAACATACGTTTAGAAAATTGCCGCCATTCTTTTATGTCAAATCATGTCTTTCTCTTAATTTTCGACAACTAACTATAAAGTAATTCTTTTAAAACATGAAATTCAAGTAATAATTTGAATGAACGGAGTGAAGACGAAATGTTATTTCATATTTTTCGTGATGTAAGTAGGTATTCTTTGCAAGTACCTTTTATGTGTTCTCGCTACTGAGGTGAAAAATTGTATGTGCTACTCGAGAGCAATTTCTTTTACTTCTTGTGCCTTTGAGTCCTTCGCTAAGCTCAAGATTCTAAATTAGAATCACTCGCTAGACGCTCGTGATTCAACTATAGAATCTTTCGCTAGCTCAGGACTCAAACATGGCACTCGAAGCAAAAAACAATTTTGCTCTCTTGTTGCACAAATAACTATAGTCCCGATGTGCAGAGACTAAAGTAACATTTTAAGAGCATGAGAAGTGAAAAAGTAGTTTTCGGCGTAACAAATTTCGGCGAAGGTAATTTTCTGCCTAAACAATATTCGGAATTCAAAAATGATGCGTAAAAACCATTAGGCGAAAAAGATTATGCGTAATAGAATTCGGCGAGAAATCGATATGCGAGACTAGTTTCGGCGTTAACATTATTATGCCTACACTGATTATGCAATATCAAATCATGCCATATAAAAACATATGCGTAAGCAAGCGGAACCTCATTATCAATTACTTGTTAAGAATATGTTTAATACTTGCGATAGTCGCGTAGTCGCGATGTAGGTATTACAACGATCCCGATCCCGATGTGACTTTGCGGACAACTAATCTAAGACACATTCCCTTACGCGTCACTGTTTCTCTAGGTCACTGACTAAAACCATTGTCCCCGGGTTATATACATAACTGAGAGCATAAAGAGCTCTGAGACGTTTCCCTTGTAATTTTGATTTATGCTTCGGAGATTTTGAATTGAGAGTCCCCGCTGAGTGAGGACCCTTTTTCCGCGAGGTTATAATAGACACTCGGGGCTGCAAATAAGCTGTACCTACTACCGATGTGCAAAGCGACACCAGTAGGTCTAGTGTATTTATTACACCAAAAATGCAAAACGATGTCACGAAGTTATTCGAGTAAACTATTCACGATCAGTTTTGTTTTAACACGCGAGTGTAAGCTTCAACTTCGGGCTCGGTTTGTTTTTACCTCTTCTCACATGAGTGTAAATCTTTATTTGCGCTAAACGCATCGAACGCGTTTTAGTTTATTCATCATTTTTGTATGAGAACACAAACAGCACCCCTAGCGGCAAAACATGGAGTCAATTCAGCGAGTGACATTTACTTTACGAAAACGGATGTGAATTCGTTTACACGTTTTCTGACTAACTGCGAGTGTAAGCTCGTATTTGACAGTTTGAAAAGTAAATTAAACGAAACGCAAGAAGTAAAGTTACTCACCCGACTTTATCACGTGAGAAGGTGAGAACTTAGGTTTTCGAACCTGTCGAATCCAAATTTACTTCAAAATTTTAGATTTTTTAAGTGAAATAAATGATATATGTATGTCGTCTACGTCTTAATATGCTTGTATTGTGTTCTTGAGATAATTTTTACTAAGTATGTTATTTATTTAAGCTTCTTCGCGTACGTATAAGTGTGTCTTTCTTTTTTAATGTTGAGATACTCCACGTTTGTGACGAATATACCTATAACTATGTACTTCGATTTGGTTTAACAAAAAACTAAATTACATAAATTACTCCGGGTTGCCTAGAAATTTTAGAAAATGTAGGTAACTTGGCAACACTTATGGCCATTTTGACAATTTTGACAGGAAAAACCTGAAGAAACGCAAACGCGATCGAGACGTTTTAACTCACTGCCTTCCGTCACATATTTGACATTGTCATGATTGACGTTTACCAAGCCTCCTCAAATTTGATATTAATGATAATTTAAATGTTTATTATTGAATAATTGCCGGCCTGAGGCCAATATTTTGATAATGGCGAAGTGTTCAAGACAGAAACCATCAATTTTATAGTGTATAGCGGATGACGCAAAGTGATGGTGACAATACATGAACGTGTGCGAGAATGGTGTTGACAAATGCACTCAAAGGTTAAAACTGAACGTTTTACGAATAGTTTACTCGAAGTGTTTGGAGTTGAGAAGATGGACGTTGACGTTTGTTTCACCTCAGCCTCACCAAGTTTACTTGATTTATCTTTTATCATCATCATCATCATCATCATCATCATCATTTCAGCCGATAGACGTCCACTGCTGGACATAGGCCTCCCCCAAGGCGCGCCACTCAGACCGGTCCTGTGCCACTCGCATCCACCGCGTTCCCGCGACCTTTACAAGGTCGTCACTCCATCTTGTTGGAGGCCTACCGACAGCTCGTCTACCGGTTCGCGGACGCCACTCCAGGACTTTCTTGCCCCATCGGCCATCAGTCCTGCGAGCAATGTGCCCCGCCCACTGCCACTTAAGGCTCGCAATTCTTCGGGCTATGTCGGTGACCCTAGTTCTACTGCGGATATCCTCATTTCTGATTCTATCACGCAGAGAAACCCCGAGCATAGCCCTCTCAATTGCCCTCTGGGTGACCTTGAGCCTTCTTATGAGGCCCATCGTAAGCGCCCACGTCTCGGAACCATAAGTCATCACTGGCAACACATACTGGTCGAAGACTTTCGACTTGAGACACTGCGGTAATTTGGACGAAAAGACACTGCGAAGCTTCCCGAACACTGCCCAGCCGAGTCGGATTCGACGATTGATCTCTTTCTCGAAGTTGGACCTACCTAACTGGACTGTTTGTCCCAGGTATACATAATGGTCAACAACTTCGAGCGCAGAGTCTCCGATTATTACTGGAGTTGGCACAACATGGACATTGGACATGATCTTCGTCTTGTCCATGTTCATTTTCAGACCAACTCGATCGGAAACTCTGCTGAGGTCAACGAGCATAGCACTGAGGTCTTCCATGGTCTCAGCCATAACTACTATATCGTCGGCAAATCGAAGGTGAGTGATGTACTCGCCATTTACATTGATGCCTCGTCCTTTCCAGTCCAGCACCTTGAAGGCATCCTCCAATGCAGCGGTGAACAGCTTCGGAGAGATTACGTCTCCTTGTCTGACTCCCCGCTGCAGTGGGATGGGCATCGTGGTCTGGTCCTGTAGTCGGACGGACATGGTGGCATTTTCGTACAAACACTTCAACACTTCGATGTACCGGTAGTCAGCTTGGCACCTCTGGAGAGACTGCAGCACAGCCCAAGTCTCGATCGAATCGAAGGCTTTCTCGTAGTCCACAAATGCAAGGCAAAAGGGGAGGTTATACTCTTCGGTCTTCTGTATAACCTGCCGCAACGCATGTATGTGGTCTACGGTACTATAGCCCTTTCGGAAACCGGCTTGTTCGGGAGGCTGGAATTCGTCAAACCTGCGCGCGAGACGGTTCGTAATGACTCTCGAAAACAGCTTGTAGACATGACTCAGAAGTGAGATGGGTCTATAATTCTTCAGCAAGGTGTTATCACCTTTTTTGAAGAAGAGCACCACCACACTTCTGTTCCATGCTCGCGGCGTTCTCCCTTCATGGATGACGGAATTAAACAGCGTCTGAAGGGCCTTAAGGACTGGTTTACCACCCGCCTTCAGGAGTTCAGCTGTAATTCCGTCATCACCGGGGGCTTTGCCGTTCTTAAGCTGTTTGAGAGCCATACTAATCTCATACAGGCTGACGTCCGGGATATCTTCGGTATAGTGTCGGGTTAATCTAGGTCTAGGGTCTTTAGCTGGATCAGCGACGGGTGTTCGGATTGTCGTGTATAACTGCCCATAGAACTTCTCGACTTCTCCCAACAGCTCCGGTTTGGATGAGACGATCCTGCCGTCTTCGGTCTTCAGCTTTGTCAATTGGCTTTGGCCAATAGACAGATCTTTGGCAAACACCTTCGAGCCTCTGTTACGCTCAATAGCCTTTTCAATACTGTTGGTATTGAATCGGCGTATATCACGCTTCAGAGACATCGAGATCTGCCTATTGAGCTGCCGATAATGACTAGCGTCACCTGAAGACTGCAGAATCATCTCACGCCTCACCTCCATGAGCTTTAGGGTTGAGTCTGAGATTTTCTTGGTTCTTGTACGGCGGGTCTTGAAGAACTTGGACCCAACCGTATGGACAGCTTCCACAAACCCGTCGTTGTAATCGTCCACGTCGCTTTCTAGGCAAGCAAAACGGTTTTGGAGTTCGAGCTGAAAGCTCTCGGGGTTTTGGAGCTGGGTCGGTGCCGGGCGGAGCGTAGACTTTATCAGTCGAGATCTCTCAAGCTTCACTTGGATATTCAATGTGCCTCGTACCATACGGTGATCGCTCCCGGACTTAACCGAATTGATCACTGAGACATCATCGAATATCTGCTTCCTCGTCGACATGATAAAGTCTATCTCATTCCTCGTTACACCATCAGGGCTCATCCAGGTCCACTTTCTGTGCTCACGTTTCCTGAAGAAGGAGTTCATCATATAGAGTCCCTCCTTCTCCATGAAACCAGCCAGTAGATGGCCCCGGTGATTCCTACGCCCTACTCCAAATTTCCCCACTCTCAGCTCTTCACCGTCTCGTTTGCCCAATTTCGCGTTGAAGTCCCCCATAACAACTGTGAAGTGAGTTTTGAAGCTATGCATGGCTCTAGAAATGTCCTCATACATAGCCTCCACCTCATCGTCGGAGTGCGTCGAGGTCGGAGCGTAAACCTGTATAACCTTCAACGAATATCGTTGGGTTATTCTGAGTACAAGGCACGCTACCCTGGTCGACACACTCTCGATCTTCACCACATTGTTTGCGAGGGACTTGTGGACGATAAACCCGACACCTCCCTGGGACTGTTGGTCGCCCTCCCGGAAATAGAGCAGGTTACCGGACTTCAGGGTTATCATGTCCTCCCCCTCTCTCCGAACTTCTGATAACCCTATGATTCCCCAACGTAACCTGCTCAATTCTTCCTCCAGTTCCAGTACCTTTTCGTCAGTCCGCAGTGTACGGCAGTTATATGTTGCCAGGGCCAAGGGTCGTCGTTTTTGGTAGCCTGGCCGAACCCGGGGATTCACTATAGCACCCCCTGCCCCGCCGTTACCATGGCCGCTACCATGGCCAGGAATAGCAGGGCCGCCGGGGACTAGGGGTCTGGGCTGTTCTTGTGGCATCATATTTCCCAAGTCTATCCCTTGGGGGGGATTTGCCAATAGTCACCACGCTTGGCAGGCGGGTTGGCGACCGCAGTTTTAAGGTGGTAGTGCTCGGAGGACGCTGCTGCCCATCCTCCGGTTTATCCCTTAGTCGCTTCTTACGACACCCACGGGAAGAGAGGGGGTGGTGCAATTCTAGGCCGGCACCACACGGCACACGTTATCTTTTATATCGTACATTAATTGTTTCCTCCATACAATGCTCGGCCCGTAGGCCATACTTGAGAGTGGCAAAATTGTCTTGCATATACTTAGAAAGAAGCCATTATATAAGAGAACAGAAGAGAAGAATTATATTTTAAGATCCATACTTTGAATTGAGCCAAATTTCTTGTAACGTAGAAAGAATTGGCGCAGCTCGTGTTACTTTTATCAAATACAAAGGAGAATGCGTGCATAGAAGCAAGAAACAGTAAGTATGAGACATAATAATAGTATTTATTTTTATTTGACATATGCAATACCCACTGCTGGGCACAAGCCTCCTCTCATCACCAGAGGGTTTGGGCCCTACACAGGCGCAGTTTGGATTGGGGACTCACACATGTACCTACATTCTTGAATTACTTCGCAAATGCGTGCATGTTTCTGAAGATTCACTATGTTTTCGTTCACCGAAAAGCCAAGTAGTAGGTAATTTTGCACAAAAGTAACTCAGAGATGCGAGCCGGATTCGAAGGCCCGCCGATCCTCTGCATGAAGAGTTCTATAGGTGATGGTATGGGTGAAATGGTTCCGAATGGAGGACCGATCACCCGACTGATCCAGGCAGTCGTCCCCTTTCATAAATAGGTGATGGTGGCCTCGTAGTTGGCCACCATCACGGCTTCAATTAAATACCTAATATACACTTACATTTTCTTTCAGTGTTCCTTCTGGCTCTGCCCTAGCAAGTCAAGTGGAACTGTGGCAACTTTAAGACCAGACCCCGTGGCTGAGCCAACTGCTGATTACTACCAGAATTTCATCAAGTTTTAAGTAGTTTAAACACTAATAAATCATGCTATATATTCCATTGAGTTTATTATTGGTGTTATTTATTGTAAGTATGTATATTTCTTTAGCAAATGTCAGCAACTAGCAACTGATCGATCAAAGCACAACCGAAGCTACTAACCGCAGAAAGCTGAAATTTGGCATATAGGTTCCTTGGGGAATTGGGGGGTGTTACTAAGCATAATTGCCGCGGGAACGCTCCGAATTCCACGTGAATGAAGTCACCGTCGGAATAAGCTAGATTGATATAATGCTTTTAGGTATTCGCATCAGTCAAGAATGTTGGCCGCTCTATTTAGCTATAAGTACCTACTAAGCCACAATTTTGCATTTATAGTATTTCCCTTTACATGACTTATTTAACGTTAATCTACCACATATGTAGCGGGAGTGGTGATGATGAGAACAAACTACTTTCTTGGTTAGTTTCAAGTTGATTTATTTCATAATAATTTAGAACGCTTAAATGGGCGAGGCTCACAAGAATGTGCCGTCACACACTGGAAATTCTTGTGAGCATCACCCAATAATCCATGACACGGCCTATCTCTCTTCCGTGCCGTGCCTTGTGGACGATGCCGATGGTGCTGGCACAATCCTCCACGCCTGGAAAGACTATTCCTATATCGACTACGTCGCGATATACGCCTCTTCATCGTTCAGCAAAAAGGCTGGTTTCAAGCGACCGATTGATTCGCACGTCGCTTTGCCTTCTCTATTAATCAGGTTCCCACGCTTTGCTCCTCCTCTCAACCACTATAAATGGGCCATCATAAGGCGTTAGAGTGGGGCGGAGTATGACGCTTCTTACGCTTCTTGTGAACATTTCTGTAATTGGCCTTTCCCTTCTTGGACCGAGACAACATTAGCAATACTTAAGTATCTTCCCTTAAACATCTCTGTAAAACTATCGTAGGAACAGTTCCTCATTAAAAAACATTCCTGCGGTAGCCTAATCGGTATTCCATATACTTTCCTCGCAGCGCTATATCCGGTTTCTTCCTGTAAACTATGCTTGTAAACAACTCCTAAGTCCCAACTATAATATGGTAGGAAACTCTTCAACCGAGTTCTCTCTTTCGCTTCTTGCCAAATACTAGCTATACAGATAGCCATGTAGGCAATACCAGCAATTTTGTAAGGCACTGAAAAGTCCTGCATGCCGCGTGTCTTCTAAATTTTATCTCCATGTTTAGTATTTTCAAAAATGTTCAAACTATTAGCCTGACAGTGACCTTGACAGATCGAATTGCGTATACTACTGCGTTTCTGTCATACTAAAAGTCACTCGAAAACGTGAACGTTTTCGTTTACTCACTTACTCGCTCGTCACTCATTCGTATTAATCAAAATACACTCGCTAAACCTTGTTACAAAACGTACCGTTAGGGGCGCTGTTCAAGTTTTCATACAATCTTGATGTAAACGCAAACGCGGTCGAGAAGTATTTTCCAGGTCCGAAAAATACACTTGAGGTACAGGGCAAAAACAGTTTGGATGTAATAGTTTTGATAAATGTCACGTGTCACTGGAACGTTCGGTTGCTTTAAAAAGTTTCTCTGTATAAAACAAAAACAATTTCAAATAATTAGTCTTGCCAAGAAAGACGAAAGGCTAAATATTTTATCAATTATCGAATTGTAAATAGTAGCTTGGGGTATAGTATTTTGAATACATAGATTGCTATATGTATAGCAAAATGTGAGATATTATGCCCGCAGGATATGACGAATTGGTTATGAATTTTGGTTTTTTATAAGACATTATTAACACAGGAGGTAGTAGGTAGGTACCTAAGCGTAACTTAATACTGCACTTTTTCCGTAATGTAAATTATTATTTTTTTGTCTGGTATAATTGAATTGACCCGACTTGTGTGATGTTACGAGTACAAGTGAGCACACTTTATTAGGCGCGTCGTGAATCTTCGATCGCGCAGACAAGGAAAGAATACTCCGAAAATACACGAAGGAAAGCGTTTACCTAAAATCGATCTTATGCGATTGTTATAGTATTCATATTATTTTGTCGTCAGTTAATGTCTCATTCGTACACAACACGCCCACTACACGCACTGACATGATTACACCTCGGGACATTATTATTTGGGAATACTAAAGTATGAGTGGGATGTCGATGGGATATTTCGATATTTCACACAAATACTGTACCTACTTATACAGGGTCAAGCAAAACGTTGTGACAATATTTTAACCACAGTATCAGTTATCGATTCTAAGCATGTTTTATGTTTTTTTTTTCGAGTTGGTAAAAAACATTTTTTGTATTGCCCAGTATGGTGTGATCGATACGTGGGTTGAGTGAGGGCTCTTGGCTTTTATTGTCAAAATGGAAAGAAGATAAACCAATTGTAACAGGCCAGTCTTTAAGTTTTTTAGTTTAAACATGTAAAAAGTTATTTTTTTATTACTTACTTTCCACCGGACTAAGATGAGTAAAAACATTTCAGTTCCTTATCATTATGATAGATATTTATTATTTATAAATTACTTATATGGCTCATAACATGGCGAAACTAAAATAACGGTTCCTTGTGCGCTGAACCCTAAAAGTTGCAAGTTCGCCTTATCTCGGTTTAATTTAATTAATTCGGTTAAATTATTATTTAAAAAAATACAACTATAATCTATTGATACCAAAACATCTCAGTGCATTGGTAACAAAATATTTATAAAATGGCATTACTTTTATTTGGCTAATGTGTACCAGTTTAATTAAATACGTGCATTCACTGCGAATAAACTTGGAGCGATAACAGCGCCCCAGGCGTTTGGTGACGACACTACATGACAGGCGCAATCGTCATTAATATTATGTGCATGCCAAGGTAATTATCGTTAGATATTCGTAATTATTTTATACTGATTAGTTCTTCTTAGTTTGTATTATACGAAATGTAGCTATTTGTATAAAAATATCAGTGATTGACACCTAAAAACAATTAGTGCAACAAATAGTTTACGCAACATTTACAAGATGCCGCTGCTATTTCACTTCAAATCATCATAAAATGTTTACAGTGTCTAAGAAGTGGGATGAGTCATTAGCTGATTAGTTAATCTCCGCGGTATCGAGCAATCAGCAGGTAGCGGTATTTCCCGCGCTTTTAAAATTCGACTTCTGCGCAGGTACATCGGTAAGCCTTTCAAGTGGTGTTCACCTGTAAATCCGTGTTAAGTAATTCTTTGAAGGGTACGAATGTACCCAAGTCATGATTATTTCATGTAATTCCTACCTAAATATCTATGTAAATGCTGCATCTATAAAGAAACCAAAAAATAGTCTTGCTACTTTTGGAATGTTCAAGCTATCTCCATCTTAATATTTCAACAAAAAAATATACAAATAATTATGAATGCGCAAGAGACTGCGCTACGTAACGTTCCGCCTGAGCCGAGCGCGCAAGCGAGAGCGGGGAACAAGCGATAGAGGGTTACAATCGTCCCAAGTTTGACGTTATCACGTAAAATTATCGTGCGTAAACCGACTTTGCAAACGACCATTTTTTTTCTTTTCATTTACAAGTGCGTTGTGCACAATAAGTGTTTAATATCCTGTTATAGTTTGGATAAAATAAGAACTCACCACACCTGCACCTGTGTGAATGTTACCTGGTTTGCACCGATAAAGCGTCGTGTAACACGTCAGATCGCGACAAACTGAGAGACTAATAAATAATAGTAGTTAATGTACCTGCTACATAATAAAGGTCCTTAAAACACGAGTGGGGTTTTATGAAACGAGCCGCTAGGCGAGAGACATTTGAATTCGGAACAAACATTCGCTCTGTCTGATTGAAGAATATAGGAGGGCATTGCTGTTAGAAGATGTTCGAAATTTGAATGCTATTAGACGATCGAAATCGATGGTTTAATACAGCTATTAGAACATTTTCACAGATAAGAAATTTGTTCTAACTAAAGAGTTTATCTTAATGCTGGTCATACTTTGCGGTTTTTGAACGCATCATAGAGGGTTTATGATATGACTGTAGATAAATAAATATTTATATTGCTCTATTTTCATCGCCGTTAATTCATCCTGTCAGCCGATAGACGTCCACAGAGGCTTTCCCCAAGGCTCACCACCCCGACCGCTCCATCCACTGACTTCGCGCATTCGTCATCAGGACTCGCCTTATGTTTTTGCAGGTACGCAGACGCCATTAGAGAATTCCCTGGCCCCATGGGGCACTAGTTCTGGTCATCAGTGCCCACTGCCACTTAAGATTCTCAATTCTTCGAGCTATGCCGGTGACCCTAGTTATACTGCGGCTAAGTGTCATCATTTCTGATTCTACAAGAATCACACAGAGAAACCCCGAGCATAACTCTCTCCATTGCCCTTTGCGTGAAAGGTCACGCGTGTCCTTGAGCCTTCTTATGAGACCCATTATTACCGCCCACTTCTCAGTTCTAAAAATCATCACTCTGAGTTATATTTTTTACTTAAAAATATACAATAGCTTATTCTATCTGCGACTTCGCCCGCGTGGTATTTGGTTATAACGTTCCCGCGGGAACTACGTGTATGCGTTTTTCCGGGATAAAAAGTAGCCTGTGTCCTTTTCTGGGAATCGAAATATTTCCATAGCAAATTTACTAGCGGTTAAAGCGTAAAGAGGTATCAGACGGAGAGACACACAGACAGACACAGTTACTTTCGCATTTATAATATTATATATGGATTAAATTAGAATAGGATACAACACGATTAGGTCTGTCTATCGATAACGGCCGGTGTGATCCGGTTTGCACCGGCTCGGCGTGTTAGATCGCGTTATTGGCGTGTCGGTCGCCGACGCGCGGGGAATCTCAAATGACGCCGTCTAAGTACTGAGATAACAAAGCATAAAACCGTACCTACCTACTAGTCGGATCCTGTGCAAGCCACAAGCTGTAGCGGGGTTGCCACTAACAGAAATATATTTAAAAAATATAATTTTCATCTATATATTTGTAGGTACTTAATTTAAAACGATGATGGATGCAATGAAAATAATAAAATATAGTGTTTTCATGTAAAAAAAAAGGTTTAAACGGGACCCTATTACTAAGACTCTGCTGTCCGTCTGTATGTCTCTCTGTCTGACCGTCTGTCACCAGGCTGTTTCGCATGAACCGTGATAGTAAGACAGTTGACATTTTCACAGATGATCTATTTTTGTTGCCGCTTTAACAACAAATACAGAAACAGAATAAAAATAATATTTAAGGGCGCTCCCATAGAGCATACATGTTTTTTGCCGTTTTTATAGATAATGGTACGGAAACTTTCGTGCGCGAGTCCGACTCGCACTTAGCCGGTTTTTTGTAATGGTGGCTGCAAGAAAAGCATAGCTAGAAAATGTCTAAGCTACCAATTTCCGAAAAGTTGCCTATTTTGATTTGCTCTCCGGAACCATTATCAATACGGATGACGACAGGGTGAAGAAATCGAAATTCTAATTAGTCCGTCAGCCAGGTAATAAAAGAATATTAGACACGTATTTTTTTGTTTTATCAAATTAACATAGATGACTAAGTTAAAACGCATTAAAGTGGGAGAGTGGGGGCTAACTACGTCACCGTTAGGTATAAATCGTACCTAATTGTGACGCCACGCGACATTTCAACTCAATATATCTCCGTATAAGTTTGATTACGGGAAAAAAGAAAAAATACGTGCCCAATACTTTTCAATAATCTTCCTGATAGACTAAGGAAAAAAAAGTTGTCGTCATCCCTATTATCATAGTACAATCTCAAATTGTTAGTTAACTTTAGCAACACAATACCTGAGAAACGAGTAAGTACTTAAAGTATTTTTATCGAAATGACTGAAAAAATAGGCCCAAACTGTCGCAATTTCTCGAGGTTTTTCAAAATTGCAAACTTGGGTATAAATTATTTCAGTCCTATAATATCAGCCACACGCCCTGAAATTCCTCTCACTTCATTTAAATAACACAAACAAATCAGCTGTTATAACTGATTGCTTTTAGACTATATTTTAAAGTGAGCAAAAACTTAGTCCGTAGCTCGTAGCGGCGTAGCCCGTAGCTCGTAGCGCAGGCCCGTAGCGCTACGCAGTCGCGTGTGAACATTCGCGGCCGGTTACGACCGTCACGTTAATCCGCTGTAAAAACTGCGAAGTCCTTAAGCCAGGTTTATGTTACGTACGAATACTGAATGAAAGTCCACCGCTGATAAAATTTCAGTATATTAAAATTGAATATAACAATATTTCGTAAGGAAAATCTAGTATAGAGGTAAAAATTTTGATGCTTAGGTTTTTGTTTCTTAATGTAATCTTCTTTTCGTTATGTCCACATTCCACCTGTATGATTTCTGGAAGAGCTAGCAATTTAGGGATAAGACTTGTTGTCCATTGCGGTAAGACTGGGCTTGATGGCGTAAAGATCTACACTCAAACGCAATGAAATCGAGTCACTTTGTATGGGATTTTCCATACAAAGTGACCCAATTTTATTGCGGTTGAGTGTTTCTTGATGTTCTTGAGTACCTATTTGTTTTTTGGTGCCAACAGCGCGTGATTTGCGCCGCGCGCATCGCGCCGTAATCTGCCATCACGCTCGCTTTTGTGAATCTAACATTTTTGAAGGGAACTCCGCGCTGACGCAAATTAAATTATATTCCAATATTACCCGCGGTAATCTGCGATGTAATGGAACTACGTCGTAAAGCTGTCTGTTACTGACAACTGGGATTATGACACGCTTTCTGTATTTATTTTCGAATCTGGGGTTGTGGTTTGGCTTTTAGTTCCCATAAATATTGAAGCTATGTTCGGTTCGACAAATAGAAAGGTAAGGGAAGAATGCCGTGCTCTATCGACTCGCATATTTATAGAGGGCCCGTGGCCGCGCTAGTTTGGCACCTGGACTAGGCGGCTGGACTCCAGCAGTCGTAGACCTGTCGTCTAAACCCCGCTTTTCCAGTCACCAACTATCAGCTCCGTCAACAATTACTAATGCAAAAGTCGTGTCATCTCGGCTTAAAGGGTTAAACTTTATTTGTAACATGCTGTAGCCGTGCATTATTGAGCGCCGGACGTGGCTGCCAGACTCTCTTTGAAGCCAACTAATTTAAAGTCGATCGCAATGACGAATAATTAGCAACCGTTATTAAATACGATTTAATTAACTACGCGATAGCTCGAAGTTTGTAATTCGAGAATTTGTTAATTCATCGAGAATCTCTAGGGGCTATTTTTGTTATTTCTCCGTAGTGCATTCTATCTGGTTTAATGAAAAGTGTAGGCGAATGTAACAGAGCGAGAAAAAATCAGGTTTAGTTTTATTAATCTCGTCGATCAGTTCTCGGAGCCGTAATTAAAGCGAACACCGAGCTAATATACAAAAGAG
>OZ020280.1:9134525-9195979 GCA_963971205.1 Aethes cnicana
GTCAACACCACCGACGTGCTCCGCGTCTGCATCAAGCTCAAGCTCAGCCAGCTCATCGACGTCGTAAGTCCCTGACCTACATCAGCGAACGCATCGGTGCACTTGCGCGCCGCATTTGGACTTTAAATAGACACGAATCGCATCAGCGCCTCCAGCACGCGACCCAGTTTTCGTGGGACTCTCCAGCCTTACAAAAATAATCCAAGAGCGTTAGATAAGGGAACGTTGTGCAAGGTTCTTAGCCGCAGGGCGCGGATATTCTCGCGAGGCGCCGTGCTGTCTCCTTCTACATATGTACCTATTACAAATCAGATACCATAAATCACGCAAGTGAAAAGAATTCCACGTTTTAACAAAGTAATCATCGTTCTGTAGGTTCGGATTAAATGGTAATGAGAAAGAGATAGAGAAAAGGCTATAGTCACATTATTCAAATGTTGAGAACTTGAGAGATGCATGATGCTTGAGTTTATATGAAAAGTGCATTCGTTTTATCATGTGTGAAAAACACCTGCCACAAGCCGAAGCGATGAAACAAAAGATGATAGATATAAAGTTCGATAAATACGATATTTGATATATGCATGATTTTGATTAGGTAAATAAGAAAATTTTACCCACTGTTTTAAAATTAAGAGCCGTGTTTAATCAAGATTGAATTACGTGAAAATGAAAATGAAAATTTTGCACTCTCTGTAATAATTTGAAAATAAGAGATTAGTCATTTTGCAGTAGGTACTTCACTCAGTTATCACTTAGCTACTTTGCATAATCCGCGTCCACGTAAGATTCACCTTCTCCGAGTATCTATCACCGAAAGTACCAATATATTATTTAAGCCGAGGCACAACGAGCCCTCGTAAACATTATCTGAGATGAGCACGCCTCCCGCGAGGGCCGTTAGTGATCGCCCAGACACCACACACTATCACGATTTTCTACCAAAAAAATACAAATAGTTAATTCAGCAATTATTATTATTCAAAATTATAATTAACATACTTACTTACTTACATACATACTTGAACGATGATTCAACTCCACGTGGACTTCAGAAAAACAATACACGTACAATTTATAAATATATATTCGCGCCATATAAACACACATAGGTATAGATTTTATCGGCATATTTAATAAATATCTATATAAGTGTGTATACTTTAGCTATCACCTGATAAACGGAACACTCACACATGAGTATTGTGTTGAGTAGAGTACATAGCAAAGTACAATTATTTCTTTCATCTTAATTTTAGTATTCCCGATTTATAACTATTATTTCTCTTATTTTGGCTCACCTCCATCTCGGGGGCCAGTCAGAAAATCAGCACTGGGGATAAAAACGAGACTGGCACACGCCGAGACTGGTATCCATTGCCAATGCCAAACTATTACTTACCTAAACTAATTATTTTTGTATCTCCTTCTCACCTCAAGTGAATAGTGTATTTACTTAGTTAAGTTTTGTAAGTATTTAGTTATTTAATTTATGACAAAGTTTTTTTGCATAAGAAGAAGTCCATAAGAACTGCCCGTGGAAAGTCGGCCAACTCGGAACTTGGCAAAATCAGGAGTGAAAGTGGAGATTTGTTAAATGAAGAGGAAAGTGTGCTAAAGAGATGGAAAGAATATTTTGAAAGTTTGTTTGGAAAAGGACAGGTAGTAAATGATGATTGCAACGAATTTCAAGACGATGTGAATGAAAGTGAAATTAGTCTAGATGAAGTAATGGAAGCACTGATTAGTTTGAAAGTAGGTAAGGCTGCTGGGTGTGATAGAGTTTCAGCTGAGATGCTTAAAGCTGGAAAGGGTGTAGTTGCGAGTCAGCTGTACCGCCTTTTCAACCTGTGTTGGAGGATAGGCCGAGTACCAAGTGACTGGTGCAAGGCTGTAATCGTACCGTTGTTTAAAGGGAAAGGGTCACAGCAGGACTGCAAAAACTACCGGGGAATCAGCCTCTTAAGTGTTGTGGGGAAATTATATGCAAAAGTATTGATTGAAAGGGTAGTGAAAGAAACAGATGAAAGGATATGGGATGTTCAAGCAGGATTTAGAAAGGGAATGGGATGTACGGACCAGGTTTTCTCCTTACGTGGCATAACCGAAAAGTTTTTGGCTAAAAGTCACAAGGTTTATTGCGTATTCGTGGACCTGGAGAAAGCTTACGACCGAGTGGAGAGGGATGAATTATGGAAGGCCTTGTCTATGAAGGGGGTGGACGACAACCTGATTCGAGCATTAGAATCTCTATATGAGAATTCTAGTGCTTGTGTCAGGGTGAACGGCGCGTACACTGATTGGTTTAGGATTGATAAAGGTCTTAGACAGGGATGTGTAGCGTCGCCGTGGCTGTTCAACGTGTTCATTGATGACTGCCTAAAGGAATTGAAAGAGAAAGAGTGTGGCTTAAGAATGAATGAGTTACTCGTCAAATGTCTCCTTTATGCGGATGATCAAGTAATACTTGCGTCATCAGCTGAGGAGTTACAAGAGATGATAACAAGTCTGCATGTGTCATTAGAAAGAAAGGGTATGAAAATCAACGTAAGCAAGACGAAAGTTCTGGTTTTTGAAAGAGATGAATTTAGGACGCTGTGTGAAATTATGATAGGGGGTAAGAAAGTGGAACAAGTGGATGAATTCATATATTTGGGTTCAAAATTTACTAGGGATGGAAAGTGTGATGGTGACATAGAACGAAGAGTGAATGCTGGAAATTCAATTAATGGGGCATTGCATGCTTTTATGACTAGCCACAAAGTCTCGGCAAAGGCTCGAGTGGCTGTACATGGAGGTGTGCTAGTGCCGACACTTATGTATGGTAGTGAAAGTTGGGTATGGCAGAAGAAGCACGAAAGTAAAATCAATGCTGTAGAAATGAGAGCATTGCGGAATATTGCAAATGTTAAATTGAGTGATAGGGTAAGGAATAGCGTGATAAGGGAGCGGTGTGGTGTGAAAGAGGATGTAGTGACAAAAATAGAAAAAGGTATGCTATATTGGTTTGGTCATATGGAAAGGATGAATGAGAGAAGACTGACAAAAAGTATTTATATGGCTAGTGTGAATGGAAGTGCTGGAAGAGGAAGACCGAGGCGAATGTTCTTGGATCAAATTCAGGACAATCTGATTAAAGGCCAGGTCAAAAGTACTTTAAACCGACGAGCATGTATGCGGAACGGGATGAAAGTTGAAGAAGCGAGAGAAGTATGCAAGAGTCGTAGCAAATGGAAAGAAGTGGTCTCTGCCTACCCCTATGGGAAAAAGGAGTGATATTATGTATGTATGTATGTATGTTTTTTTGCATTTGAATTTCAAATAGGCCACATCTGATGAGCACTTTTTCACATCAGTGGTACCTACATTTTTTATAAGAACCCAGTAGGTACATAAGTGAATATAGATAGAACATCGAATTACATAGGTATAACCAAAAAAAGAAACAATGGAATATAGGTAATATAGGTATAGTTGCGAACTTTAGCCCTGTGTGTTTTTTTTTAATTAAAATCATACAACACCAGTTAATCTTAATTGCATTGTAAAGATACATAGTTTTAAATATTAGGTCCTTACATATGAAATTGGCGTTTCATATGGCAGAAATGAAAACGATTTTTTTTTATGAAACTATTTTTTTATTTAGTCAAAGTATGTACCATGGCTATCTATGCACTTTTGCCATCTCGAAGGTAGTTCATTGATTCCTTTACTAAAAAAAGTGTGTGAGCGAGAATCAATAAAATCTTTGAAGGCCGTTTGGACAGCCTCGTGAGAATTGAATTTTTTTCCTTGCATGAAGTTGTCCAAATTCCGAAAAAAATGGTAATCAGTTGGAGCAAGGTCCGGGGAGTATGGTGGGTGTCGAAGACATTCCAGTCGCAGCTCCCGTAGTTTTGCGGCCGTCAAACGTGCCGTATGTGGTCGAGCGTTGTCCTGAAGCAGCAGTGGGCTAGATCGATTGACCAGTCTGGGTTGTTTAATGGCTAGCTTTTCCATCATCGTTTGCAATTGTTGACAATACACATCAGCCGTGATTGTTTGCCCAGATCTTAAGAAACTGTAATGGATGACACCGGCACTAGTCCACCAGACACTTACCAGTACCTTTTTCTGAGTCAACTTTCGTTTCGGGCAGAATTTGGCTGGTTCACCTGGATTCAACCATTGTGAAGAACGTTTCCGGTTGTCGTACAAGATCCATTTTTCATCACAAGTAACGATACGATTCAAAATGCCTTCATTATTGTGCCGGTTGAGAAGTGAAACGCAACACTCGACGCGTGTTTCTTTGTTTGCGTCGCTCAATTCATGCGGTACCCATTTTTCAAGTTTTTTCACTTTTCCAATTTGTTTCAAGTGAATCAAAATGGTTTTATCACTCACACCGAAGCCTGCCGCTAACTCTGACGTGGTTTGCGATGGATCTGCTTCCACAATTGCTTTTAATTCTTCGTTATCAACTTGTGTCTCCGGCCGTCCACGAGGCTTGTTCTGTAGGTCAAAATTTCCAGAACGGAAACGTTGGAACCAATAACGTACCGTATTTTCTTTTGCAGTAGCTTCCCCATACGCATTGTTAATCCTACGAGCCGTTTCTGCAGCACTAGTGCCGAGGTGAAACTCATATTCGTAAATATAGCGATATTTTAAGTTCTCCATATTGTGAACAGAACGATGTGAAAGAAAAACAAATGACGCGATAACAAATAAATTTCGTAATTCGAACACAGAAATACATGGTCTTAAATTTGAAATAAATTTGAATTTGGAATTCCTAGCCGAACGCCACATATTTTGAATCAAAGTTGCCAGTTCGCCAAACGCCAATTTCATATGTAAGGACCTAATATGTAGTTACAAAGTGAAACCCAAGAAAATACGCAGCAGTAATTTGTTTAAGTAGCGGGAGATTGGGTGAGCGGATTAGGTTATTATCGGTCTTGTCAATAATTTTATTAGCCCGGCCCATGGTCCGGCCCGCGACCGAGACATCTGGCAGAAGCGTGAAAGGAACGCAACGCCGTAACGAATGGCAAGCTTTAATGACAGAAAAAAATACCTTCTTACCTACGGGGTTAACCAAAACGTTGCGATGATATTTCACCCACTTTCAACTATCCATTCTAAGCAGTTGTTTTTAGCAGCTAACATTATCAACTTCGCGCTTCGATTCATGCTTCATCATGCCAACAGCTAAGGAGTGGAATTCTCTACCGGCCGGTCTCTTCCCCGATAGTTATAACTTGGATCTTTTCAAGTCGAGAGTGAACAGGTACTATCTAAGTAAGCATGTATCACCCTCGACCGCATCGTCACTTACAAGTACCATCAGGTGAGATCGTGGTCAAATGCTTGCTTATAATAATAAAAAAACAAATTTCTTTTACAAACTCGAAAAAAATCTAGAAACATGCGAAGAATCGGTAAAGTTGATACTGTGTGTGAAATACTACTACAACATTTGGCTTGACTTTATACATTTATTATGTACTAGCTTCTGCCCGCGACTTCATCAGCGTATAATTCGGTAATAGCATTCCCGAGGGAACTATGCGTCTTTCCGGGATAAAAAGTAGCCTGTATGTTGACCAGTGTTATAAACTACTCCCTTAACAAATATTGATGCAATCCGTCCAGTAGTCTCCTCTCACCACGAGAGGGTTCGGGCTATAGTCTTATAAATAGCTAGACTTATAAATATCTAGTCTATCTATGTCTTCCACAGTTCAAATATTAACATTTTACTAATGAAATGTTCAGCTCTTTGTACATTATTCGTTTCAACTTTCATAAAATCTTGTTATATTTTTGTTATTGCAAAATTCGAAAGTGTTTTTATTGGAGCTCGTTGGAGTTGGATAAGTTTTTCGATTTGACAGTTTGATTTTTACTCTTTATTATACATGATGCTAACTAATTAGGTACCAATTAGTACTTTAGCTTAGAGTTCATAGTATTATGGGAATAGTAGACTTAAGTAAGTAATAAAACGTTTGGAAAGGTAATTTTGGAGACAATTAGGGAAACAAGATATAATAAAAGTAAGAGTTCAAGTTAAGGAAGGAAATGATACTAAATTACCACATGAAAAGTTTTTTTTTATTTCTATTTAAAGTTAAATCTGATTATGCGATGTAACATCTCTCAAAGTATTGTTAGCATCTTACATTTGTATCAACGCTCGCTGACGCAATTTGTCAAAAAGTTCTTGAATCTTAAAAGCTAAATGGATAAATTAATATCTTTTATAGTACATCAGACACGTATAACGTAAATGGCGTATATAAACGAAAGGGTTCGTTTGTGTATGGTTTGATATCTATCTTTTAATCCGGGCTCATCCCTCCCTTCACGTTATTGGACATGTCCCTACAGCCACGTACGATACTGAGTAGCAGCAGACTTTCCTGTTATGGCCAGAGTATCGATTGTATGGTTAATCTTATATAGACCATGCAGTTGTCCCGATTTTCCTTATTAACACACTAGCTTCTGCCCACGACTTCGCCCGCGCTTTTATTCGGAACTATGCGTTTTTCGGGATAAAAAGTAGCCTATGTCCTTTCCCGAGACTCCAACTATCTCCATACCAATTTTCACCCAAATCGGTCCAGCGGTTGAACCGTGATGAGGCAACAGACGGACAGACAGACGGTGTTACTTCCGCATTTATAATATTAACTAGCTTCTGCCCGCGACTTCGCCCGCGTGGAATTCGGTTATCGCGTTCCCGCGGGAACTATGCATTTTTCCGGGATAAAAAGTAGCCTATGTCCTTTTCCGGGACTCCAACTATCTCCATGCCAAATTTCATCTCAATCGGTCCAGTGGTTGAAGCGTGAAGAGATAACAGACAGACAGACAGACAGACAGACAGAGTTACTTTCGCATTTATAATATTATGTATATGGATTCTTTGACAATTATTTTGTCTTTAGTTATTAATTAAATGTCATGTATACAAATGTACCTAATAATCTGTTAAGTAGGAGTCGTGGATGTGACTGAATCGAAAACAGTAGCACGCTGGAAATTAATACCTATTGTACTTATTCAATGTACATTGGACATCCTAATATCGTGAGGAAAAAAATCTCATCTGCCATTGACACTTCGATCGTTCCCGCTGCATACTTTATCTAACGACCTCGAATGTAGGCGGCCAATGATAGACGAATGGAGATTTAATATCCTACTTATAAGATTTCCCTCTCTCTACCTCAAAAGGGCTTTTACTCGTTGTTTTTTTTTAACATACATGCTAGGGTTCTAGAAATGAATCCTAGAGGTAGATGTCGTTTTCACATTAATAAGCTGTGAACCAATACATAACTATGAAAGTTCACTATCATCGTTCATGTTAAAATTACTTTACTAACAAATTTCATATTTTCCACATATTCTAAAGACGACCGGTGATAATAAATGGCAACATGATCTCAGCTGCTGTATCCTTTATGATATTTATGCTCATAGATGATTACGTAATCCTATTTATTATTTTTATTTTCTTTTTATTTTATTAAATGTAAAATATTAACATCATTAGGTACGTTTCAATATATATAAATCTTTCTTTCTACCCATCTCGCTCTTAGGCGGTGATGCCAGACCAAACCAAACATTGTGCTGCGTTTTCAAAGAACAATTTGCACCTTCAGGTGAAACGTCGACGCGGCGCCGAACTTACCGTTGAAATATCGCCGGATTTTACTTTTGCGTTTGCTCATTTCCGCCCATCAGATATTCCGCCCCGCGGCATGTTCGACTCAGTGCGGAGGACGGCCGGTCGGCTGAGCACAATTTCAAATACGCATTCTTATTATTCTTGTATAAGTATTCTCTCTTTTAACGGATGGATAATCAGGAGACACTTGAATCTATGATCAAAAATAATTTCATACTTTCCTTTTTATAATGCAAATATTGCAAATGAATCAGCTATATTTCGAGGCGATTTTAATATTTGCATACTTTCTGATCGCAAAGGGCAATGGAGAGACCTATGCTCCGGGGTTTCTTTGCGTGATAGAATCAGAAATGAGGGGAGGCCTGAGCCCAGTAGTGGGACACAAATAGGCTGTAGTAGTAGTAGTAGTAGTAGTAGTAAAAAGTTTTATCTTAAATAAATATCTGGTTATTTTGATAGATGATTATTTTATGATGATTCCAGGAGAGCGTAGAGAACCATAGACACATAGACACAAACGATTTATAACTATGTTTACGTGTAATTAAGCAAACCGATTACGTTAATATACCATACGTAACAAATAGCTCTAGAATAGCAATAGATTGACAGAGTTATTTGCGCATTCACAAAATAATGATAAATAAGATTCACCAGATTAGCACCCGTCCACGACATTGAAAGTTATTAAAGCGATGTAAAAGTTTCAAGTCCTGCGACTTAAGTAACTCATTACTTAATATTAGCGCGATGGACGAAACCGATTTACGACCTCGGATTTATTAATATCGCTCGTAATAACATTAACTGATATTTATCGTTGCGAAACATTGTCGGATCATGATGTCCTAACGCGGAGATTCATTGGGGATAAAGATGAATAAATTAAATTTTGCTAGTGTACGATCTGATGCAGGATTAATCTGGATGGCTACCACCTTCTTGCCCGTAACCCAAAGAGTCCCTTCATCATCATCATCATCATCATTTCAGCCGAAAGACGTCCACTGCTGGACATAGGCCTCCCCCAAGGCTCGCCACTCAGACCGGTCCTGTGCTACTTGCTTCCACCGGTTTCCCGCAACCTTCACGAGGTCGTCGCTCCATCTTGTTGGAGGCCTACCGACAGCTCGTCTCCCGGTTCGCGGGCGCCACTCGAGAACTTTCCGGCCCCATCGGCCATCAGTCCTGCGAGCAATGTGCCCCGCCCACTGCCACTTAAGGCTCGCAATTCTTCGGGCTATGTCGGTGACCCTAGTTCTACTGCGGATATCCTCATTTCTGATTCTATCACGCAGAGAAACCCCGAGCATAGCCCTCTCCATTGCCCTCTGAGTGACTTTGAGCCTTCTTATGAGGCCCATCGTAAGCGCCCACGTCCCTTACCTGGGGCATATTCTTAGACTCCCACAAGCTTCTACAAATCATCACACGACGACACACGACACGATTGGGACGACAGGTTTGGCTCAGTTGGTAGTGACCCTGCCCTCTGTTCCGACGGTCGCGGGTTGGAATCCCGCTAGGGGCAAACTTTGTGTAATGAGCTCGAATGTTTGTACTCGAGTCATGGATGTATAGTATTTATACATATATATAAAAATAAATATTTTGGGACATTTCACACATATTGACCTAGCCCCAAACTAAGCAAAGCTTGTACTATGGATGCTAGACAACGATAATATAAATACTTATATAGAGAAAAACGTACATAATATATAAATACTAACATCCAAGACTCGAGTACAAACATTCCTGTTCATCACACAAAGTTTGCCCCGAGCGGGACTCGAACCCGCGACCATCGGAACAGAAGGCAGGGTCACTACCAACTGGACCAATCCGGCCGTCAAATATATACGTATTTCTCTATAAAATATTTATATTGTTGTCTAGCACAAATAGTACTTACAAGCTTTGCTTAGTTTGAGTCTATAGGTCAATTTGTGGGAAATGTCCCAGGATATTTATTTATTTTTATTATGTTGAGAAATATAGCCAGGAGGCGAAAAGTGGAGAGACGCAAGATGTCATGCCTCCGGAACATCAGGGAGTGGACCGGCAGACAGTTGAAGAGCTCTTCAAACTGGCAGCTGACTGCCGACCTTCAGTAAATGAAGAGGCACCGAAAGAAGAAGATAGTAGCATTGAATCTTAGTCCTCGGGTTTGCGAAGCATTTTAAATCCTATGATTCCTTATGTCCATGGACCACAGTGACCACTTAGGTACCAAGCCATGCCATCTTAATCACTACATAGTATGAAACAAAGTCGCTTCCTGCTGTCTGTCCTCGTGTATGCTTAGATCTTTAAAACTACGCAACGGATTTTGATGCGTTTTTTTTAATAGATAAGAGTGATTCAAGAGGGTTTAGTATATAATTTGTTATAGTTTAAAGCTCCATTGCGGGAACGCTATAGAGTGCCACGCGGACAAAGTAGCGGACAGAAGCTAGGAATATTAAAAAGCTGAAAGTTCGTGTGTTTGGATGTTTGTTAATCAATAACGCTAAAACGGCTCAATCAATTTACCTGGGCAAACAGTTTTTAACCTGAATTAATAAATACCTATTATCCTGGAAATCCCGGAAAAATTATAGATCACGGGCATTCCAAAAAATATCAAAAATCCCTAAAGTCACAGAAACCCCGGGTCCCAAAGAAATTAAACAATCCTTGTAAAAAGCTTTAAGGAAAGTTTCCTGGAAAAAAGGGCTTTGGAAATTTAGTACGAAACTTCCTTCAGACGAAGTCGCGTATAAAAGCTCGTAGCGAATAAAAAAAAAACAACCGGCGGCGGTAGCGTTAGAAGAGTTGAAGCGGTTAAAAGAAACCCAAATAAATGTCCATATTTATCTGCTGCTGCCATTTCATTGTGTGGCGATGTCGCAGAGCAATTGCTCTGCCGATATTACGCAACGCCCCACAATCAAATGATTGCGGCAGTTATTTGAGAAAGCTTCCAAAGATTTCAATGGCCTCGTTGTCCACTTGATGAAGTGCCCCTTTCCCCGCGACATATCTCGAAACGGCTCACTGCATGGGCCGCTGTTACCCCAACTATTTGTTTTATTAACGACTAGCCGTTACCTGCGACTTCGTCACACGTAGACTGTAGACCTATTTTTCTGAGTTTGCGGACCTACTGATGACACCATAGTTCCTCTCCTTCTTTCTCTTTCTTTCTTTTTTTTAAATGTTTCTTTAGGTTTGTTTGTTAAATGTAACGTGTGTACTGTGTAGGGATCTTCTACTATCTAAAGTCCCGCGCCTTCACATTTCAAAACGCTTCAATTTTTTTATTATTATTTAAAAAGCACCACCTACACTCTCAACGCATTGTTGATGGCTGTCTCAGCACGCACACATGTGTTGAGGGTGTTGGTGGTGTTTTTTAAATACATTGAAGCGTTTTGAAACGTGAAGGCGCGGGACTTTAGATAGTAAAAGATCTCTAGCCGGCCGTGGTCTGAACGGAACGGAACGTAGCACCAGCGCTGGCAGTAATGTTAGGTTCCTATCGTGTCTTTTCATGAATAATATGTTATTTCATCCTTTCTTTCTTTCTCGTACCCTGAATAAAAAATAGCTCGTTAAGTACATATTTCAGAAACACAAACGATCCCGTCAACGTTAAACGGTCCACATGTGCCGTGTAGGTAAATAGTGCGCACACACCCCTTAGGGGACCTAACTCGGCATCTCATTAAGCAGTAACGGGGGATAAGACGGGCCCTGCGAACACTAGGCTGCCGAGATTAAACGGCCGCCCACACCAGTTAATATCGAACACATAGTTAGGGGGGACTCGCAGCCCGATATCAAATCAATGGTCTGACCTCAAGATTCTTTAGTAGAACACATTTCAAGATCTCGTTTGACTTTAGCGATATAAGAGGTGAACTCAAAATTTTACTCATGCTCCAGATGATTTGGTGTTTTCATTATGCATACCTATAAGTAGGCACATTGGTTATATATAAATGCCATTAAATGTCTCGCGGTGTTTGAGCAACGATGCAATGACGTTGATTCGATGTTCGATGTCAGTTTGATACAAAATATCCGTGAAAACAAGGCATAAGCTTTAGATGTAAATTTATATGTTTTTGGCTTGACTTTTTAGGAGGTACGAAAATCAGAAGTATAAATATTGTCAAGCTTGGCTTTAAAGAGGATAACGTTGTTACTGCGCAATCGAGTGAATAAGCGATTTATGAAAATTCTAATGACCCCGATTTCACATTACCTAACTGTTAATTACTGAAAATAAAACCAATACCATTTAAGTAATTAACTTACATTTCTTGCTTTAAAAATATCAAATTTATAATTTTACTGACAGTACCCATTAGAAGATTTTGGCGAATAAAAATTACCCGTTCGCTACGGACCGACTAACGATTTTTATTATGACTTGTGTTACGACGATTATAGTACATTACAGACCTAGGGTGGTGAATTCGTAAATGTCCCAGATAGCAGGTTTCTGTGGCCCGAACCGAAGGTGAGGGCCATAAATATGCGATCTGGGGCTTTACGAATTACCGCCCGTGGTTTGTCAAAAGTTTTACATCTTGCCTCGGCCAAGAAGTGAGATTTTCTGTCCGCGTAGCAGGCAGAAAATCCCACTTTACGGCCAAGGGTGATGTAAAAGACTTTTGTATTCGAAAGACTGCGATCTGGCATGAAGTCCTATTGTAAATTGTACTATATTCTATTACTATACAATAAGTAGTAATTCTAAGTATTACTAGTAATCAGTCTGTAGAGGTGACGTGACCGTATGTACCATTGTGATAATAGTGGGGCTTTTAAAACGATTTTCAACTTTCAAACCATTTACAAACATTTCTCTACTCTCGTGGATTGTGTTCTCAAATGGCAAAGGGGAAAATGGAACTGAACTATAAGCTACGAATGTAGAGAATGGCGGGCAATGCTGCGGCAAAAGTTAGTCAAAAATATAATACAAAGCCGCTGCGTGGGAGGCGGCATCGTTGTCACCGCAACGTTTTAAGCCGTGCTCTCGCGCGTTCGCCTTTTTTTATAAAAATGTAGACTCATGTAAGTATTGTTGTTATAATAAATTACCGTCTTTATGTACACTCAACAGCAATGAATTCGGGTTATTTAGTATGGAAAATGCTACACAAAGTGACCCGAATTCATTGCTGTTGAGTGTATATGAATTCATTCGTTTTTCAAATGGTAATCATTTGTTAGCTTAGAAAAACGTTATCACCTATTTAATTTACAATCTTTCATAATTTAAAAATCGATTCATCCGTTGCAGAGCTATGTTGCTACAGAAAGACACACACGTAAAACTTCATAACACATGATACGTCTATTCTTTCTGATTAAAAAATAATAATTTTATACTAGCCTCTGGCCGCGACTTCGTCCTCGTGAAATTTGTAGGAGCGTTCCCGTGGGAACTATGCGTTTTCCCGAGATAAAAAGTAGCCGATATATTGAGTTGACCCGTGTTATACTCCACCATCATACCTCCAATTAAATTTTGTTTCAATCCAACCAGTAGTTTTCAATTTAAAGCCGGATATTACATAAGTACAGTACATACAGTAATTTTTTCCAAAAATCGTTTTTGTTTGTGTTGTACTTATTTTTTCAATTTTCAAGTTACAGACGCAACTTTTCTACATACTTATTATTTAGTAGACTTTACACAAGAACAAGTGAGCCAGATGTAGATATGTAAGTAACCATATTCACTTACCATTTAAAGAAAGCGTGATCTTCTAACATTTATTTATTCCGTTCATTCACGTTTAAATTGTCAATCTACGCATAACTCACACCGCCATGTAGGTTGGTAGATATAAGGATTACATGTAATATTTCTTGTGTGGACGCCATCCATCGCCGGTTAGGGATGGAATTATGCGGGCAAGGTTTGGCGCGGTGCCCGAAGTCGAGCACGGATTAGATGGAGATGGATTCCACTGTTACACCGTTACAGGTTTACAGAACTTAGAAGGCGCGTGGATTAAGCAATAATAGTCTCTGCGTCAACGGCTTAAGTGGTTCGCCACGCGCCTTCTAAGTTGTGTCGTGCTATACTATTGTTATACGTCGAAGGCTGCACCGCGCGCTCAATCATCTGCAAATTGAGGATAACTTGCTACTTCACTATATAACCTCTTTTTCTTTATCGTGACCTACTATTTATCATCAGCCTGCTTTTCTTTTCATATAGCGCACGTTAATACAATATCAACCTAATGCCAAATCTTAAGCTAGTCAACGTCAATCAAGATTCATGTAGTTACTACGTATGTGGAAAAATAGTTATAATATTAAAATAAAAATTGCGATGACAGCTAAATGCTGGTAACAACAAGAAATATTTCACAGCGACGACTGTACGATTAATGACATCATCTGCGACGTTTTACCATGTTTTAACATTGCAGTATTTTTAACAAATTATCGATAGTCAAAAGAAAGCTCAATTTTGGTACGTTATTACAGCACATTATTCTGTGGTAGCACAGAGCTACATGTGCAAATAACTTTTCCAACCAGACCGCGGGGAAAACAGTCCCGGGTTACGTTCGTGTTTAGATAAAAAATAAATGTTTTGCGGTGTTAATTCGCACGGAGAGCAGCACAAGTTGTATTGTGCTGCTCTCCGTGCGAATTAATACCGTCTAGGTATTTCAATTTTACAATAGGTGGAATAACCTCGATATAAAATGATATGCGTTATCAAATCCACTTGTCTTATACCGCGGTATTCAAAGCGTAACGCGCCTTGCATCTCATCATTCTCTGAGTAGAAATTTAAATTAGGTAATAAAGAGATTACCTAATTTAAATTTAATAGATTTAGTTAACAAATAAGTCGAAAAGATCATTTTCTTTTATTGTGAACGCTGAATGTGTCCATGCCCTTTTATCCGTACTAATATTATAAATGTGGAAGTTTCTCTGTTTTTCAGTCTGCTACCTTTTCAGGGTTAACCACTGGACCGATTTATCTGAAATTTGGTATAGAGATAGTTGGATTCCTCGGGACGGCTACTTTTTATCCCAGAAAATAAGCATGGTCGTAATTTTACGGAAACGCGATAGCCGAATTCCACGTGGGCGAAGTCGCGGGCAGAAACTTGCTAGTAAATTTACGTAAAATGTTGTCTAATACTACTAAGCCATTGAATCTAAAAACTAAAATATGTATTTGCCTTATACATATTTTAGTTTTTAGATTCAATGGCTTGTTATACGACACGGTATTATACCTATCCAATTTGTTTGTTGTACGAACTATGCTACCTTAAACCGGATGGGACGTTAGGGACGTGTAATTACCAGCGTTTTGGAAGGCGGCGTCTGGTCACGCGCCGGGGACTCTTCCAGTAATGGCCTCTCCTGTTATAGTTATGAGGAAACATAATCTGCTATGCACTCTTCCTAATCACTTAATTTAGCTGAGTACCTACGAGTCTACCTAATTTGAGAGCCTCGTAGTTGGGAGACATACGATGCTATTACGTTATGTTGTATCGTACAGATACTTACCTACATACATTACCACCCTCCCCCATAACCACCCAGTGACACGAGATGAGGCGTTACGATGCGTCGTAAAAATATTAGAAATTAATTCCATGTGGTACCTTTATTATTCCACTTAAGGACCCGTAAAGTTTCAAGACGTCTAATTTCACGGGGAGTAAAAAACGTTGTTCAGTTATTTTGTAAGGCCCATTGTTAGCGACGGAACACCGAGTACGTGCGTCTTCAACAACGGAAAGTTGTTCGACAACGACTTCCCGACTTCCAACTCATTTAAACCTTTGTTTATCATTCTTCCAGGTACCGGCTGATGTTTAACTTCGATAACAAAGATACTCTCGAGTTGGGTGAAACTTTTGTTGAACTTTACGCAAATGATCAAATTCGTAAACCATAACTAAGGCCTCGCGGAGTGGGAAGTTTTTGGATAATGTTCCTTCGGTGAGATGACTTTTTCTCTTAAGCGTATTTTCACAGCATTTTCTAATAAGTTTCATCCTATTAGATGTATGAACAAGAACAATGTTTGTGGTTTCAATATATAGGTAATGTTTGGGGAAATAATAATTTTCTGTCTAAAGAACTGATCCCAACTAAAAATATGGCGGACAGCTCCTTGATCGAAACTCCAAAAAATATGCAACATTTCCTTCTTTATTTCTTTATCGACACGTTTTATTCAATTAGATCGCAGAAGTTTTTCATTTATTATTGAGAAAGGAAAGTCATGCCGTTGTATTGGTGTTCCCTTTTGCCTTTTTCTCTGGGTATTTACGGGTAAGGTTACACGTATATTCGAAGGGTCGTGATGAAGTGCGTTAGTAACGCAATTGTGTTACTAACGTACTCCAATTTTGTCAGTTTTACTTCAAGAAGAAAATGAAGACGAAGTGGCCGTGTGGCAGGCTAGCAGGCTATTCGCCAAGAGCCTAATATCCCCCGGGAACACACGGACGGTGATAGTACGCCCCGGGAGCATATCAAATATTCACCAGCCCAGATTTCTCTCTTAAGTTGAACGACATGTTAAAGAATAGGTAGTTTTCGACAATACGCTTTGTGTTTTTAGTTTGATTTTATTGGCTGAGGAAAATAATTTAAGTGTCTTTCTAGATGAAAAAACCGGCCAAGAAGCGAGTTAAACTCACGTGGAGAGGGTTACGACCCCTGATTATTTTCAATAACGTCATTTTCAAACCGTTTCACAGGATAAGCTCTTTTGTATGATAGATTTCAAATACCATGGACTTCTTAATAATTTCCCTGTAATCTATAGATCATTAAATATCCTCCGTATTTTTTCAAAATTTTTAGATCCAGTGGTTTCAGAGATAAGGGGGGGGGGGGGGTTAAATAACTCGAAAAGTATTGACCAAAACCATTTGATATGTCAAACGATATAGTTTGAAAAACTTCATTAATTCTCTTTCAAATTTAGCCCCCAAAAATAGGGTCTATGTTCAAAATTCCTTTATTTTCGTTATACGTCCTTTTTTGGGTCACAAAATTACATACGTTGTATGTATACGTACCGAATTTCAACTTAATCGGTCCAGTAGTTTCGGAAAAAATCGACTATGACAGACGGACGGACAGACACACGAGTGATCCTATAAGGGTTCCGTTTTTACCTCTTGAGGTTCGGAACCCTAAAAAGACATAAATGGATTATTTTTAAACTTCGCATACATTTCAATACTTTGACTTGACCATTCAAATCATGCTCCATTTATTATTTGCTAAATACAGATTTTTCTTACTGTGCAAAAACATTAATTCCAAACGCAAATCAGTGAAACTTTGGCTAAGTATAAAGTAAGAGAAATGGCTGGAGCGTTTACTTTCTCGTAAAATATCTTTTAAGATTTCTATAGAATTAAAGTATTACTATAAAGAGGACAGCTTCAAACGAAGCCACATCCATCATGCCTGCAGAACTCCCCCTAGACTTATAATGTTTGTCCCTCCCCCCTTTCTGCCCGTCAGCGATTTACAAAAGTTTCCCGCACATGTTTCTAAGTTTTCATGGCTCTACATATCTCTCTTGATAACTTACAACGTATTTTTATGAGAACATTAATAATTAATATCAGTTACTACAGTCAACAAAAAGTACATTAGTGATTTACTTACTTTTAAAGTTATTTTTCACCTCACTGGCTCGAAAGTGGTCGTTTTGCAGCTTGATATCCGAGCGCAAAAGTTGTTTTTATCCGCTAGCGTGGAAAGTGTTTTTGAAATTCGAACGACGCATGACGCCACTGTCACAATAAAAAAACAACGATACGTTCTGATACGCAATTCGTCGTGAGAGTTTTATTAAAATAAAGGTTCAATTTACTCAATATCATCATTAATAAAATTATGTTAATAATACACCGTTTCAGATGTATTTCATTATTTCACTATGTTTTATCACAAAAATACTTAAATATGTGTATATTTTAACTGTATGATGATTTGGAACGCAACCTCCGGAAAAAAAAAACATGAAAAAAAAAGTTTTAGATTGCTGGTTTTGTAATTTAGAATACCTATACGAAGTAATAAAGAAAATATGAGCGATTCTAGCGATGACGATACGAATTTAACTCCTCCAGAGTTAGCACAAACTGTACGTGACGCCGAACTAAGTCTTCTTCCCGAAAAATCGCGCGTGAGGTGAAAAATTTTGTGTTGCGCTCAGCAGCAAAGTCGTTTGCGGTCTCGTGCCTTGAAACCCTCGTTACACTCAGGATTCTATATTTGACCCTAGAATCCTTCGTTCACTCGGGTCTCAATCACGCACTCACAGCAAACAACAACTTTGCAGCCTTGCATAACAAATAACTATTCCAGCGCTATTGAGAACACGAGTAGTTAGTTGATAGAGAATAGTTATTTGTGTAACAAGAGAGCAAAATTGTTTTTTGCTTCGAGTGCCATGTTTGAGTTCTGAGCTAGCGAAGGACTCAAAGGCACGAGAAGTAAAAGAAATTGATCTCTAGTAGCACATACAATTTTTCACCTCAGTAGCGAGAACACATAAAAGGTACTTGCAAAGAATACTTACAACACGAAAAATATGAAATAACATTTCTTCTTCACTCCTTTCACTCAAATTATTACTTGAATTTCATGTTTTAAAAGAATTACTTTAAAGTTAGTTATCGAAAATTAAGAAATTAAGAAGAAAGACATGATTTGACATGAGACAATGGCGGCAATTTTCCAAACGTATGTTCGGAAACTAGTACAATGATAAATTTCGAATTTATTCGGTAATATTTGAAAACTTTTAGTTTACTTTAAATTAAAACTTTAGTTTAAAATGATTACAAACAACATAATTATATGAAATGTAAGTCATTTGAAAATTGTAAGATTTTCAGAAGTTAAATCAACGTATAATTTTTAATGTCTAAAAATACGGCGTCATCAGTACGTTGCGCGTATCCGAACGTTTCTAATTCAGTTTTTTTTCTACGAAAACAGATTCGCAGTAAGACTTGCCTAGTCTACCTCTTTTCTTAAAGAAATGAAAAGAAGAGACCGGATAAAATCGAGATAGTTTGAATTATTGGTATAAGAAGTAGTTACTAGTTAGATGCCGCAGTATGAAATGACCATTCGCAGTAATCAAATTAAAAAAAAAAGCGCGGGTACGATTTAACTGTGGCTGCAAGGCTTAAGCCTTTGCCTTTGCCTGATGGGATTGTCTGATGGGATAAAAGAATTAAAAAAAATACTTTGTCTCACTGAGTGAAACAAACACGATTTCTGATGTTCACTCTCACGCTCACTAATTTCTGACAGCAAAGTCTACTTGTTCGAGCTGCTGAGGTGAAAAACTTTTTATTTTCCAGTAAGGTAAAAAACTTACAGCATCACTCTCCTTAGCTTCTGACTGATTGCAAAAACTTTATACCTATTAGTAATAAATGAGAATGAGTATTGTATGTATTTTTCTCATTTCCTCCAGTTATAACTGCCTACTTATTTCTTCAATATTCCAACTTGAATTCTATATAAGCGTTTTCTCTTATAAAATAATTAATACTAAAACCACTTGAACGTCTCAACGAGTTCGCGTAATTTATTTTGACGTCCCCATTTTAAGACTTTACTCGGTGTCACTCCAAGTTTAGCGTTACACCGATGTCTATTCATGAAGATTGTTTCTTTAAGGACAATGAAATACTGTTAAATAATTTACAAAATAATTTGACCTTATCAACTTCCTTGATATTTTTATTTATATACTATGTACGCGTCTGACGTATAGGTAACTATAACTCATGAATTATTGATATTTTCACCAGAACAAAGGTCAATCGCCCAGGCATGAATAATTCTGTTGATTAATATTTTGCATGTGACACAAAAATACTTTTCCAACGACACCATCAATTTGCAAATGGAGTCTCACTTTACGCCCGATCAATTTTATCACGATGATAACAAAATTGTCTTATGAAATACAAATACTCTGTTATTATTTATTGGATCACTGCTAGACCTCACCCTCCTAAACACTTTCGTGATGAGAGGAGGCCTGTGCTCAGTAATGGGACGTGAATAGGCTGTGGTGGTGTTAACTTATTAAAATAACTTATTAAAAATAACACAACTTATTAACTTATTAAAATAATTAAGGTGACTTATGAAAATGTTTATAGATTATTTTGATATTCGTAAATCCGTAATCCGTTCAAAGCCTCGGGGCTCAATGATTCTTCGAAGATGCTTGAATTCACACTTTTCAATGAGTTGTGATTGTCTACAAAATAGTAGGTAGGTACAGGTATTTAAATTGATCGCCAAATAATTATCACTCAGCTGTCGAAACCGATGGATGGGTATTGCTGAAAAATTGCGAATGTGGCGAAGCCCCCAAGGCTGCAGTAACTAGACACTCACTTGTTAGGGTTCCGAAGTCCACAAGGAACCCTTATAGTTTCGCCATGTCCGTCCGTCCGTCCGTCCGTCCGTCCGTCCGTCTGTCCGCACTATTGCTCGAAGATGCTTAAGTCTAGAAAGCTGTAATTTGGCATGAATATACATATTAGTTACGCTGACAAAGTGGTACAATAAAATTTTGAAATATTTTTTTTTATAGGGTACCTCCCCTACTCATAAAGTGGGGATGTAAATTTTTTTTCATGCGTACCCCATGGTGCGGCATATCGTTGAATAGGTATTAAAAAATATTGTAGGTTTGCTATAACCATTTTTTGATTAAGTGATGCGTTTGTGAAATATTAAGCTTTAAAGTGCTATTTTTTGTTAGAGTCACGTGTCCCCCCCCCCCCCCCTGCCAGCTAAATAGTGGTATTTGGATGGCTGAAAAAAATCATAGTTATGGCATATATAACGTAGTTGAAAGGAAAACTATCACAGCTAAGTAGGCTGTACAAACTTACGAGTCATAGTCGACCAACTTATGAAAACCAATGATTTTTCTCGAGCGGCAGGGGCGTCGGGCGGGCACGTCATACCACAGGCTAGCTAGATGCTAATAAGTCTTAGAAAGGTACTGTGGGCATCCTCAACTTCGGAACCCTATACTTTGCGCGTGGCCCGACACGCACTTGGCCGGTTTTTATTTTTTTTCTTAAACTCTATCAGAGTCTGAATAAGTGTTTCAGCTACCTATTAAAAGCGTGAGTAGGAAGCCCAGTAGGCCAAAGTCGCAGCCCGGTCGGGAAAACATGGAAACCTGAGACCTGCAGATCACAATGGTAGCATAGACATATGTTCAATTCAAGGCTAACAGATGTTCACAAATACAATGATCAAACAGTAATATATTTTAGGTTAGCTACTTACTAATCCACAAAATATTTATAAAGTTAGCATCGTGTCTGCTTAAAAAGTGTTATTATAAGTTTTAGGGGAAAAACAATACTTACTGTTTTACTGATTTTTAGCTGACGTTCGGTTACTGGGAGTCCCCTGAAAGTGACTACACACTTTACGAGGATCATTCTGCGGTAAAACCCTCGTTAACTGTATATCCTTGAGTACAGTAATTTTCTACAGTAGAAAGTAGTTTCTAAAATTTCATGTCGAGTAGAAACTAAGCGATGTGGAGAGTACGGTTAAAAACATGGTGGTATGATGATGATGATGGTGATGAAATGGAGCACACTGGTGTTGTAATTTGTTTATACTACTGCTGTTAAATTGAGTTGTTGCTTTCCCTGGTACAAGCTAAACAGTGATTTGCAAACGCATTAGATACAACATGTTCAAAATACTTAATGCTACGTTTATTAGGTACCTACAGCGTTTTTACTTTATTATGCAATTTCGCTGTGGAGCTTTTACTGCCCCGTTTTAAATTGATATTATCAGCAGTACCTACTGCCGTTTAAGCTTTTTATTATAAAGTTGAAAATGACATGGGGTAAGGGATCTATTAAACGTAAAACTTCATGAAGCTTTTAAGCTGTTTGGCCCAATATGAATTACCCTTTCGTAAAATTGGACTGACATTTTATCTTTGTCCCATCTCGTTCAATTCAGTTCAAGTTTGAGTGCAGTCAGAAATTTTCCAGACTCTTATTAAAGACTGTCCGTCCCTACATTTATTAATCGGCTGGTTAAGTCCAGGATGTTTTGTCCTCATCTTTAATAACTTGGAGTCAGAATGTAAAGATGAGGACAAAACATCCTGGACTTAACCAGCCGATAAATAAATGTAGGGACGGACAGTGATTGCTGCTTCAGTGGAGGGAGCATTCGAAACGCCATATATCACTCAACAAATTAGCTAATAGACGAATTGAGAACATCTTCTGTTTTTGAAGTAGGTAGGTTAAAAAAATTAAAGTGATATATTGATGGCTAAAGCAGCCTTCGTATAATGTACAGCCTGTATTCATTATTAGATTTTGATCTTGTAGCGATGATCGCGTATGCTGCTTTTCATTTTAGGATCGCTACTTGGTGGTTATGTTAGACGCATTTTATAACCTCCAGAGAAAGTTGAAAGTATCTCGCTATCCGCCGGGAGAAGCATTATCAACAGTAAGAAATACGTTAAAAATACATGTACCTTAACTCATTTCCCAAAAAGTATAAGTATTTGACTATCGCAATGTTAATAAATACGTGAATTGACCACATCGATTCTTAACAGCTTTTCGGTCCGAGTCACGTGCCTCATTGCTAGGGGCGTAAAAATGCAGTTGTTCTTTCTATAAATAATAAATATGTTGACATATTATATTATTTTTATTAATGAACCACATTACATAGGTACCTACCAATCAAATGCCACGGGCCTGTGATGGCAATCTACTTCTGAATTATTATAAATTACTATGGTAACGTGTTATGACATTACTTCGGGGCTGTGAACCTGTTAGGTGTATGATTCGTTAGAATACGACCGGTATTATTGTTTTAAACTTTGTTGTTAGGACCGCCATTCGGACAGTCAACTCGTGACTCGTCTACTTGAGCGCCCCCGTTTGAGTTTATACACATAGCTACTTTGGTCTCGCGGTATTCATTGTTTACCCCCCCCCCCCCCCATCCCCTTAGCTAAGGATTCTGATAATTTATTTGCTCGCTGTCCTTGTAGCCGTTTACTTAATTTAACTCTATGTGACAGCGGTCTAAGTCTAAATCGACATAATTATTCTCGAAATTTAATTTGAGCTGAGCGTTTCGATGAAGTAAAACGTTGTTAGGAAACCTGCAGGCATTTGCGATTAATTCAAGGCTGTGACTGAAGTCCCCAATCCTCAGAAAATTATGAGAAATCTAGGCATATGGTAGTGCGCCAGGCCAAGTTCCGGCATGACTCACGCACAGTGTGTACGAGTAAACGAAACGTTTCAGCGCGTCCCCCCCCCTGTCATAACTTTGTTACCTTTCCACTTCGAGTTATGAGATTTTGTCTATAAATTCTCCTAAGAAATGATTTCTTTTTAGTTATAAATTTTTGGACGGGAACTTGGCCACTTTTTCGCATATGTGTTTTTTGGGGGATATCAATTTTTGCGGATCATAACAAGCTACGCCTATGCCAAATGACGGTGATTGATGGTCCATTGACGTATGTTAGGAATATTTATGAATTTGTTATTTTCTGCATACCTATTCCACTTCCTATTTCTGGATACAAAATAACAGCTCAAAAGAAACATTTTCTTTTCAAGCATTGACTTAAATTACTACATGTATAGAGAATAACACTTTCAGATCTAATTGAGAATTAGATTATTTAATTGTGATTTAGTATTTGTTTAGGTAATAAAGTGCCTTAATGTCTTTTCATACAATAATATTAATAATGTGTTCTTCCACATTTGAGATGCCTTTGACTTACTTGCAATTTAACTTGAACCAAATTGTATTCAGGTGCAAAACTATCTTTTCTCGCAATTCAGTTTTTCACTAGACTAGCACTAGAGTTTTTCGTGCGGGTATAAAATAATATCTTAATATACTAGTCAATTTTTCACAACCTAATTTAATGCCAGTTTTTAGAGAAGAAGGAAGGAAGTTTTTAGGTACCTACATATTGCTAAATTAAACAAATATTTAAGTAACAATACTTAAAACAATATAGAGGCTTAAATTGACCTAAGTTTTTCTATTCCAGAACCTGAAAAATCAAATAATGACCACGAACCTCTGGGTTGAACAATCGTGGTACGACTACAAGCTGCGCTGGGAGCCCAAAGAGTACGGCGGCGTGCATATGCTGCACGTACCGTCCGACCACATCTGGCGGCCGGACATCGTGCTCTACAACAAGTGAGGACGCGCCCTAACATCTCACATGTCTTAAACCCAACTAAAACAAATCGTGGACTGTCGATGCATAGAAAGCACCTCTCTAGAGAACCCCTATTCAATATCATTCTCTAATTTCTAAAGAACCTCACGAATTCGGAAAGCCAGCGCCAATCAAGAGAAACTCGAGCATTAATTAATTGTTTCATTGCTCGTGTTGCTGCCGAACTTTATTTTAATTACAGCGATGTTCCGCAAAAGTATCGAACAATCATTATACGTCTAATTATTAGGATCTTAGCGTGATAGGTGCTATTCCAATTCTTGAATAATTTTAGAATGTCATCTCAAAGTTATTTTATGCGTCAAATGTTAAAGTTTTCACATACCTACCTAGGTATTGAAAAGCACTCTTCTCTCACGTAGAGAGAATAATATCGACGCCGCCAGCGAGGGCTCTTTAGGATTGCGCTCGCTCGCCTCACCTGTGATCTTAAAATGAGGAAAAATCCACTTTGTTTAAAAGGGTAAATATAAATTTGCATGTAAACCTATTGACATTCCGTTGTCTTGGAATTTTTGTGGAAAAAAGTGACGACCTTCGAGCATCTTCCCGGCACTGGTACCTTCGTAGATATACATATAACCTCACCTCCATACGTTTATGTGTCTCGAGCGTATAAATATGGGATGACTTACGATAAGTGCTACATGAATGTTTTTGGTGCCACCATGTGCCGAGTTGCTGAATAATATTTACACGAGCAGCATCTTTTCGTTTCTTTACATTATTATACCTACTTGCTTAGCTGTTATATAAATCCAATGCCTGTAACCTTTTCATGTTTTACGATCGGCAGTTTCTGGGAATTGTGTGAAATACGTTTTATTATTATTATTATATGGGTGTTTTAAATCTGACGTGTTATTTGAGTTAAGTATACGCTCTTAGCTTTATAAAATTATATTATATGGTCTTTTATGCATCGACAATTCACCGCGATATATAAAACAGTTTAATAAATCTCGTCTTTAAATTTATGATATATGTATCCGTAGATGTTAATGTAATGAATATTAGTTCGATGACATTAATTTTATTTAGATACTTACATGACGTTATTTTCACACAAACACCTTTGTCTCATTTTCCTTCCAAGACACTACCTACTCCGACATTTAGACTATCAAGTACAATACAGACACAATTTGGGACACAAATAAATAAAATAATAGATTCTCCGTCTCTAAACGTGGTGGAGGCTTAATTGCATTTTCACATCGAGGCAATCCGCCCGCGTCCCGCCCGCGAAAGCATGCCATCCCATTCCACCTCGAAAGTAATTTAAAGTATACACTTATTTAAACCTTAAATGTATTTGTATAGGACTATTAAAGTACGTACACAATCTTAATCCAACAAAACTACTGGTACTGAATCATTTTCTTTGGATTCGGGAGACGTTGTGATGAAGATAACTAAGAACAATTATACTCGTATAACACAATAAAAAAGCGCTAAGAACGATGATATTTTCTTTCAAATAAATATGATTACCTACTTACCTACTGTCAAGATTTTGCTAGAACTTCTTTCAGTATGCTAAATAATATTGTACTATGGCCCCACGGAATAATGAAGAGGGCCGCTTAGAACTTTGAAGCGGTTCGCGGAAGGTATTAAATTTGCCGACATCTAAGTTGTAGGCGTGTAATTAGAGTGCGTTTAGCGATAGCAGCGTCTGCTGTTCCATCGTTCAATATTTGCTGAGCAAACAAAAGGTATTCCACTGAGAACGCAATATCGCGCAGTCGTGCTCACCCATCAACTCGACACGCGCGGTTATACCATTTACAGTCATGAAATTCGTAACGTACGCGCTAATTTTACTTTTTCTCATTCTTATGCAACAATCACCAAACGTAAGTTCATTTCAATGTCTAAAATCAGTTAGAACAATAAATTCAAATATTTGATAATCTATACTTCCACTTGTCCGTACTTTTAAAACGCACAAAGCTACATTTTCTTATCTTTTTAGGTAGTAGGCGACCCTACTTTTGCGGATGGGTTTTTAACTATTTTCGGAAGAGTGAAATTCGGAGTGACAAAGTTGATAAGGGACGTGAGGAGCGACTTGAACAGTGCGGTGAACTGCACGATCGCCGCCGTCGACCGCCTCCTGCGTGTCAACAATTAAATTCACTTTCCACGAAATAGGTAAATACGAACGCTTCAATAACCTGCGTTTCAATATAAGACTATCTATTTTTTCTTCTATTGTAACGTGAAATGAAAAAGACAGCAAAATATTTCCGTTTTCTCCAGAAAATATTGGATTCCAATCCAATAAAAACAGCGACGTTCGCAATTTTATATAGAAAACTTTCTTTGGAACTGTCTCTGTTGAATTATAGCTTAGCATTAATTTTGTTCTATGCCGTGAAGCGTCTGACTTTGATAAATGGTCCGGACAGCGACATTACTCATTTCCGATCCCGGCCTGCAACCTGTGCCGTCGCTCGGCCACCTTTTCGCCCTTCCTTCGGACCCGGACGTCACTACAACTGACGGCCTCGTCAATTCTCCCAAATAGCAATTTTCTAACCCTCATTATCATTTTCATTCCAGTTTTTTTCCATTTTCATATTTATGTAGTTGCGTGTTTATGTTCGTTGTTGTTTGTCTCCTTAAATAAAATGATGATAAATAAATTGTTTTAAAATTAACATATTAATAAAATGTTACCTGCATGTATGTGTGTGTGTCTTCTGTTGTGTTGTATATTGTTTTTACTTAAGTATTTGTCTCTGATCTGAATGCAACGTCGGTCAAGTGCAGTGTCGGCGCAGGCGGGCGCGTTCGCCCGAGACTGCCTTATATGCTGGACGTTCTCCGGATCAAAGTTGTGTGCCTACAATTTTATTTATCACCGCATTGAAAGTTCTAAGCGTTCGCGATAAAGTTGGAGCCAGAATAATTATCACCCGAGCACAATGGAGCGCACTCCACGATCTGACAGCGTACACAATTGAGAGACTGAATTTAAATTCAAAAAGAAATGTAAACGAGTAATTAACAGTTCTACTTAAAAACGATGACAATGAAATCGCGGTGAATGCAAATTTTGATTAAAAATAGGGAATTTCGCACGAACGTTTATTGTGTAAATTAAATGTTAGTTCCAGACATGAACTCGTTCAATAAACACGAACACTACGGTCTACTCGAATACTCGATACACTTGTTCATACATTACACAACTAGAAATGAGTAGGTACGTCATCTGTTGTCTCTGAGCACATAAATTGAATAGGTACTTTTTTGACTGAACCGTATATACCTAGAGGAGATGACACACATGTTGTATTGTATTGTAGTCGACTAGAAGCTGCTAAGCTCTAACGGTCAATAGAGGCCGCCCCGGCGCTCGCGCCGACACACATGAATGAGCGCGCACCGCGCGGGCGACGACGCGACTCCCAGCCCGAGCGACGCTAGGAGCCGCGAGCCGGCTTGTAAATGTGCGTTAACATTGCAGTGCTGACGGCAACTTCGAGGTAACGTTGGCGACCAAGGCGACTATCTACCACCAGGGGCTGGTCGAATGGAAACCGCCCGCCATTTACAAGTCTTCCTGTGAAATAGACGTGGAATATTTTCCGTTCGACGAGCAAACGTGCGTTCTTAAGTTCGGTAGCTGGACGTACGACGGATTCAAGGTAATTGCGCGGAGCCGCCACCGCTCTCGCTGACCGCTCTGTTTGTCCGCAGCGCCGACGGCAACTACGAGGTGACGCTGATGACCAAGGCCACCGTCTACTACAACGGCATGGTGGTGTGGCAGCCGCCCGCCGTCTATAAGTCCTCCTGCTCGATCGACGTCGAGTTCTTTCCTTACGACGTGCAAACCTGTGTGCTTAAGTTAGGCAGCTGGACGTATGACGGCTTCAAGGTGACGCCCCGCTGTAGGCTGCTTGGCGCCGAGCGCGGGCCGTAGCCGTAGGGCCCCGCCCCGGCGATGTCCATGCAATAGCTTGTTGGCTCGAACGTAATTCGTCGTGTAATTATCATTACTTTTCTGTCCATGTGGTATGTTTTACTCACTTTTACTTATTGACTGTAAGACGGTGCCAGCGAGAGGCGTCGAGCGTGCGTCCCGCGGCGCCCGCTCCTCGCCCGAAGCTCGCTCCTTTAGCTCTGACATGTTGCAAGTTTATTTTTCTATTGCGATGGTGATGTGATGATGTTTTAAGTATGTGGAGTAGCAGTATGTCAACGTGCGTGACCACGAATGCTCCAGAATATCCTCGGCCGGTTCCACTTAGCTCGATCGGCCTTCCTCGCTCGACACGGAAAGGTATAAAATTCCGACTGCCAGGTGATATGGGATGCAATAACTTCACTCGATCCGATCCTCTCCAATACATCCCACCCCGGTTGAGTCTTTCCATGCTCTGCGAGTATCGTCTAGAGCTATTAAACGCTACGATCTAGTGAAAGTAGCGACCAATAGGTCGCGTCGAAGATCATGGCATAGGAAAACGCGGCCGGGGCTCACTCCCTCCTCTAGCTGGCTCCGCTCGCGCCACACACACACACTGAACACGCCCCGACGCCGCTTGCTGCATGCTGCTCCCTGCGATCGATGTACACCGACTCACCGCATGTCTCCGGCTTCACTCCACCCACTTGCATTCCCGATCACGGCGGCCGCCCGCCCGGACCGCGGACACGGCTCTGACACAGCTTTACACGTAACCTACACGCGAACAGGTCAAGCACAGCACGTTGTGAATTAATCAGATGTGACGTTCACACTAAAGGCTCTATCTTACACTTTCGAGCATAAACAGTCATCACGTTGCATATTTTATACCTTTCCCTCTTAGCGACATCGTAGTGGATATAAGATGTTAAGAATATGGTGTCGCCCGTCGTCCATTGCATGAGACCTGATCATTCTAAAACATGTATCCTACTCAAACTCCAAACACAGCCCATAGTAAACAATATCTAAGCTAGATGTTGAGAATCCTAGTGTTAACGATGCGACGATCGAAGCGACGGCGCGCTGCCTCGCTCCGATCGCGGTATCGTCTGTTGCATGCTTCACGTAATGAAACTTGCGCCTGGTGCCAACACTCGTGTTTGTAGCGGTAGTGATCGCTCGCTGTGCGCTGCACGCTGCACGCCGGAGGTGACAAACGACATGTGAGTGGTGGCACGCGGCGCAGGCCGCCGGCCCGCGCGCCGCGTCCGCGCGACACACACACGCGACGGAGCCGGCGCTCCCGATGTCCTTTACAGATTTGTTGTCACATCGCACTCTAGCGGGCGATGCTATGTAAACATAACGTCGAGTACGAGACGAGGCCGTAACTCGCTCCGTAGCGACCGTGCACGAGGCCGACTCCATCCTTAACTCACACGGCGTCTCCGAACCAAACCTAATGTTTACTCGTTGTTCTCTGTGTTTTACGCGTTGATACCTACTTCGCATGATTCGGATTATTGGTGTTTTTGAGATTGGTCCTTCTGTGTTTATGGTTGAAATAACATATTATCTGCGTTTTTTTAATTATGTTGAGACAGGTACATCCCACTTGGCACACTCTGTGGTATGTGGTTTATAGACATTTTCTTCAAAGGTCACCTTGAATACGTTACACTCTAAATATGTTAGTATAGTGCTAGCTGCTTAGCTGCACACGAATTTACACTGCGATTACAGCATAATGGAATACAGACTTGTAAATATTTTTTAAGTTTCAGTGAATTGTATTGGACACATTGTGTGACAGGGTGCATGTATCGACTAAATAAACTGGAACTTAAAAGCTTTATTGATGACGATAACTAAACTAGAATAGATATAAAATCAGTTATGATGATAACCACGGATTAGAGCACAAATAATTACGTATGCCCGTATTATGTAGTCGGGCAGTGAGTTGTATACCGTTTGTATGCACTACGGAATGATAATGACATGGCCAGCCTAGTAAAATTTACATAATACAGTCGCCATCAGATATATGGAAACCAACACGATCATCATAAATATCTGAACACGAAAAGTGAAAAAGTACTTCGAACTTGGAAAAGTTTTTAAACTGACTGCTAATCTGCGATGTATTTTTGCTCTATATGTGTGCAAACATTTCGTTTTAAATGAAATTGAAGCTTTCAGTGTTTAATAAATGAGATTTAACTAAATATATTTGGATAAACAAAATTAGCATCGTATTTTGATATCATTTGTTATATTTATAACATTTTTCATTGGCAATCGTTGCGATTGGTAACAGAAATGCATTACCATAACCTAAAATCCATTGCCTTTTTGTTACTAAAATATTTCTAAATTTGTTTTATAAGTAGAAGACTATTATTTTTTATTTGGATCGCCACATATACAAGTGGAATATGTATGTCTGTGCGTATGCAGGTGGATTTGCGGCATATGGACGAGCAGGCGGGCAGCAACGTGGTGTCGGTGGGCGTGGACCTGTCTGAGTTCTACATGTCCGTCGAGTGGGACATCCTGGAAGTGCCTGCCGTCAGGTGAGACACGACCAAGACGACCATTAATTCCACAGCACACAAGAGATTACTATGGGTATATCCTACTGCTGAACACAGGCCTTTAACGTCGGAAGTTCTAGGCTATAGTCTTCAGGATCCAGTTCGGATTGGAGACTTTACACACAACTTGAATAACACAGCGGTAAAGCACCATGGGAAACTCTGTAAGGAGCTTGGTCTAGAAACCAACAGAACTGAGAATTAGGTCATTAAATTTAATTTCGTTTGGGGCACCAAATCGAATTTCATTGCAGAATAATTTCATGACCTATATTAAAGAATACCCTAAGGCTTTAAAAAAATACGGAGGATAGTTATTATATTACAATAAAATTATTAAAAATTCCATGGTATTTGAGATCTATCATATAAAAGAGATTATCTTGTGAAACGGTTTGAAAATGACGTCATTGAAAATAATCTAGGGTCGGAGCCCTCTCCACGCGAGTTTAACTCGCATCTTGGCCGGTTTTTTTATAGGTAGGGAATCGCGCACCATCTAGTGGTAAGCGGTCATTACGGCCCATGGTAATAAGAAATTAGAAGATTTCGAATGTTTTCCCAAACCTGAAGCCCAAGATGGCAATGCTTCTAAGAGTTCTAAGTATGCCAGTAATTTCACAGGTTGCCTTACCCTCTTACCGGAACACATCACGGAAAATGTAGTCTAAAGTGGTAAAAACCCACTGCCGGTGCCACTCAATTAAACTGCTTACTTAGGTATCCTAAATGTGAAAGGCCTCTAAATTAAGTCTTTGCACAGTCAACAATGTTTTAAACTAGGCTAATAGGTATCATCAAACCGACAAAGTACTCGTATTTAAAACACAATATGGTGTCGGAAACTGTCCCGAGGTTTAGATAATCCCTAATCCCAATTAAAGCCCTAGGTAGAAATTATCGGTGAATTACTTAGTTAGTTTGATCCTACCAATAATGAAAGTTGGGTGTTTAGGTTGTTACTCGCTCACACAGTTTAATGTAGATGCATTTGGTATGTACATATTTATTTTTATTCTTAATTTTTCGTATCCTATCTTCCAGTCCCTTTGAAACATTAAGAACATACGTCTGCAATAAAAATCGTAAAACAATATTACACTACTGTGATTCTTCTTGGTACCTTCTGCGTACCAATAACATCAGTATCACTTTACCATTAACACAAAGTGTCCATTACAACAAGATCGCATAGATTGAATGTACAGTACACTGTACGGCTAAGATGGCGAAAATGATTCGAGTGCCGCGGCACAATGAGAAAATATATCCTGGTCATTTATTTTCACTTACGACGCCGCGCTCGAGATATAAACAGAAATTACCCCGGTATTAACCGTTATTTATTTTTTCATGAAATAGTATTTGCTCACCACTCGGAGCTAAATAAGGTGGCGGCACGCGCGCCCGAAGTGCTTCTCCTTTCTGTTTTATGCACTATGAAATAAGAGTACCTACCTTTTAACTTAACATCTGTGAGATTGCAACTCTTTCAATTATTTCTACTTATAACAAAAATCCACAGTCCCCATCGCACCTACTCAAAATATTATTCAAATGTGTTTCCTTAACAAAATTACTTTGATTACATTTCTTATCGTTGCTATCAAATTTTACGCTCCTTCACTGATGCGGCAGATTGAAACACAGTGGAAAATTTGCAGTAGAACTACTAAATTTTTACGCATTTTAACTAAAGTTTCAAAATATACGTCGCCGATTTGAAACTACAATACAATACACTTTAACTTTTTGGTGTTCAATATACTTTATTGAACACCATACAAATCAAGGAACAGTACAGACATAATGTAATACTAATAATGTATTGTAATGTGAAACTATTACTTACTTAATCTCAAATTAATTACATTCTTACGATATGCCCCAGGGGGCGCGACCGAATCAGAGTACTACGCTACGAGTATGTGTGCTGCTTTGTGTGCGCTTCGCTTGCTCTAAAACAATTAATGTAGGATTTCGTCAAAAGCCTATTAAATGTGATGAAGGCAATCCGTAACGAAATTGGATAAAATTTTCCTGTTCTCTTTTATAACTTTGAAAGTAAGTAGATAAATAAATGAGAAGTCACTAGGTATAACTTGCTACCAAATGTCCGTCCCCTATTTATAAATATGAAGCTTCCTAAACCGAAGGAAAACCGAACCATAAAACAGTTTATCTATAGAAAAGTGGATTTCAAATGGATGAATCACATCCACAGTACAGAAGAAAGAGGGTACGTAAATAGCTCGCATTACAAACTCGAGTGCTACTCTCCACGAACGAAAATCAATAGATATAATAACTTTGTAGGTAAAGTTTGACCGGGAATTTAGCAGAGCTGCAAATGAGGACGCTGACTAGTTAAATTCTACGTTTCATACAGACACGAAATTGTAATGTCATGTAAATATTTTGCGTGTTGTCTAATATAACAGACTTATTTTTAACGGTGCACAATTTTAAATGGAGCCCTAAACAAAAATAACAAAACTGACTACATATGCGAAAACGATAGAGAATAGACTATTTGTATAAGACAAAAACCACAGGGACGATAGGGAGAGATGGGTGTCAGCGAGAATATTGTTTTGTCAAAAAATACGTAATTATACTACTACAACAGCCTATTTACGGCCCACTGCTGGGCACAGGCCTCCTCTCATCACGAGAGGGTTGGGCTATAGTCCCCACCCGGGCCCAGCGCGGATTGGGGAATTCACGCACATCCTTGAATTACTTCGCAAATGCGTGCAGGTTTCCTCACGATGTTTTCCTTCACCGAAAAGCTCAGTGGTAAATTCAAATTGAATGTCGCACATAAATAATTTCAGAGGTGCGAGCTGGATTTGAACCCGCGACCCTCTGCATGAGAGGCGGTAGGTCAAACCACTAGGCCACCACGGCTTATAACGACGTAATTATACAGCAAACAGAAAATCAGTGGGTTGATAGAATAACCTGGTCGCTCCAGATTAGTTGTCAGAATCGTCAGTGACAATGAGGCGTTGGTGGTTGGTACATCTACTGTTGACTAAGTCAACAGTAGATGTCAAAGGCTGTCACTGAAGGTAAAGTCAACTTGACTTTACCTTCAGTGACAGCCTTCGATTTACGCCCAGGATAGTCTCCAACACGCACAGATTTAGACAGTACAATGAAAACACTAAGTAGTTAGGGAGAAACTTGGGTAAATACTTAATAGTATTGGGTTATGCTTTTTTAGATCATTGTTGCCAGATGAACATTTTATTTCACTACAGGTAAGTATAAAGCCGCAATATGACGAGGTCTGCTAAATTCTTCGTATTAAACGTAACTTACCAAGAATAAAAAAAAATGGGTACATTATTTATAATATAAGCATACTCGTAATGCAGTTACCATATGAAATTTGAGAAGAAATACTACTTGAACTCTGCTGCATTCATTGTACAGGGAGTGGAGTAGGTAGAGTAACCTGTAGGTCGGGCACGAGCAGCAAAGCCGAGAGCTCGCCGCAGTTCTCAGAAGCGGTTATCCTCGGCCCTCGAACCGGCGAGAGCGTTATTAAGCCAACATCACTTACTTCGACATCACTTTACGCCGTGCATCCGCTTTTCCACGTTAAACCCTGCCTTAAGGGTCCCATTCCCCTCCCTTATCACGAAATCCACCCCTTTAAAACGGAACGTGGCTCCAAATCACTTCATCTAACTTTCCCTTACCCCCGTGACTCACTCGCGGAATAATTTGATACTAGTTTGCATCAAGACGCTATTACGATGTACTTTCATATATAAATATGTCACACTAAGACGAGTTCGAAGCCCCGTTCGAAGTTGGAAGCCGTGGGGGCCTAGTGGTTCGACCTACCGCCTCTCATGCAGAGGGACGGGGGTTCGATTCCGGCTCGCACCTCTGAGTTTACTTATGTGCGAAATTAAATTTGAATTTACCACTGAGCTTTTCGGTGAAGAAAAACATCGTGAGGAAACTTGCACGCAGCTGCGAAGTAATTCAAAGATGTGTGTGAAGTCCCCAATCCGCACTGGGCCCGCGTGGGGACTATAGCCCAAACCCTCTCGTGATGAGAGGAGGCCTGTGCCCAGCAGCGGGCCATAAATAGGCTGTTGTAGTAGTAGTTGTAGTAAGACGAGTTCGAGTAAGTTCAGCCGGGGCAACCTGTGCCAGTGGTCTTTTATATTTGATCTCATACTTACGTACTATGTGAAAAGTGTCAATGTGTCAACTGTGTATTTATACGGTGGGATTGAGTTATATCGTCAGTCGAGTAGGTAGGTTAATATTTGTTGGTATCGAATTATTTAAGATAGGTGCCCGCAATTGTGCACTTTCCTCATTTTTAAACTATAAGTAAAATTACTTTAGGTTTCTTTAATGCGTTTAACTTGAGTCAGGCTAGGCGAAAGGAAAACAAGAAAATCCACTTTGAAACGCCTCCGGTATTGTCCTTATGTAATTACACTCCGCTGCTGCAATTAGTTTCACTCTTATACCGCTCTATTTAGAGGTTAAGTTTCAGTGATCCTTCTATCGAGCAAGGAATCAATGGTGTATTTTAGTTCCTTTTTGCTATCTCAGCTTTTCTTTCTACCCTCTACTTCTTTTTGAACGTTTTCTTAGTAGCGCGATGAAATTGTAGAAAACATATACGGTTTCGCTGATTTTTTATACTTAGATCTGTTTAATATGTTTTCTCAATGAAATGCGTCAACATTTTTCTCAATCAAATATTATTTTTATTTTACACCTAAAAGGCTAAACGATTTATATGCAGATGAAAAGCAAGTGCTACGCGAATTCCCTGGTTTACGGCACTTGAGTCTGCATCGTGGCGTCAAGCCGACCCAGCTGCGCCGCGCCGGATCAACTGCTGAAAATAATGGAATCAGCGATACCCGCGGGGTTACCGGCTCGTTTTGTTGGAATTAAATCTGCTTTGTTTCCTCGATCAAGCAGAATGTAACCCGTGGAAATGTAAATTTTTCATTTGTTTTCCATTCCATCTAAAAAATGGAGCGAGGTGTTGTAAGCTTCCGTGTGTGTATATGTGGCATCAACAATCCGATGAATATTTTTTTTATAAATGTATCGTATTAATCCCTCTGTTTCGTTTTCTCACACTTGTATTCTTCACACAGTTGTAGATCTTTGAGACTTATTCCATTTCGCAAGATAGGACAACTTTCCAATGCGTTACCTCGACTGGCAAAATAAATATAAAAACTTCAAAGATATTCTTGTTACTTACTTCTTACTTTACTGTAAAGAGAAAATATTCGTTTCTTTGTTTACTATTGTAGCTAAACGAAACATGTTACCAAACATGTTTCGTTTAGCTACAATTGCTAAAGTTTGTTATCGATAAACGAAATCAACGTTGTGATTTAGATTGAAAATATTAGCTAGACGAATAAAACAATCACTTTCTATGACTTACGTTGGCTTGATGGTAGATAATAAATAATCGAGCAGTGGAAAGGGAAGTTCCCTATCCCTACCGTCAAAGCGTCACAGCGCTCAAATTAAACTTTAAATCTAGCTATCGGGTTTTCCAGAAAATATAAGCACGAATTAAATAGAAAAATAAATGCTTTTTTTTGTAAACGTTTTTATAATTTGAAGATAATACAATAATTGATTTCAAACACAAAAATACTAAAAAAATTGGAACTCCGTCAATTGTAGGTCAAGGAACGCAACTTCGACCTCACACTCAGACATAAGCTTCAGCACAGAATTGTTTTCGATTACTTTCACGGTTTTTCGATTACGGCGGATTTCAGCCAGTTACTTTTGAAAGAATCAATGGAAGTAGCAGCTTTTGTTTTTTGGAAGGTATGCCTTCGTTAGAGTCCAAAAAGTTTCAATAATCCTGGCTTCAGCACAGTTCAAGAAATTCATGTTCATAAGGCACGTACCTATTCCACCCTGTTGTCTTTATACCATACTAACGCGAGCTTTGAATGATGCTCAAAGACTAAACCGGCCAAAACAAAACTGGGCCATTATGCTCTCGGATCATAGGCAATAGACGCCGATTTAAACACTCATATTATGTAGGTATCAGCCTTCATAGTTTGAGTAGTCACAAACGGCTTGGACAACTTGCACCACTCGCATATCGCTGGCCATAATTAGCTTTCCTACTATTTTTTCAATAAAAATGAATTTCTCAGCATAAATGGCGTCTTGGCTATCCCGGATAGTGTAGTATTGGTATTCAGGCAGCATTTTATACTCAAACTTCTCATACGTCTTCGTCCGTAATTATATGCATTTATGAGTTTAACACATGATGTTTGTTTATCGGTCCGTTTTGGATTTTTCTAATTCTTTAATGTCTTATGATCAAATCTATGGAAATTTGAAGCATACAGAGCTTTTCCGCCTTTACATTACATTGCGGCGTACACGCCGCTTTGTAATTAGATTGTCAGTGTAATTTCCTTGTTTCTGCCGATACCAACGCCACTATAGCGCCCCTAGCAGATATTTCACTCGCGGTAACTTTGCCGTGGTTGTCAAAAGGTTAATGTTGTTGTCGTTGTTACAGAAACGAGAAGTTCTACACATGCTGCGACGAGCCGTACCTGGACATCACCTTCAACATCACGATGCGCCGCAAGACTCTCTTTTACACCGTCAACATCATCATCCCCTGCATGGGCATCTCCTTCTTAACCGTCCTCACTTTCTACCTGCCCTCCGACAGCGGTGAAAAGGTACTGTTTATTTTTAGCTTCTCCCCCGGCTTAATTGCTGTTAATGTAGATTTTATTTATTTTATTCATGTCAGTACGGCAATCCGCTCGACTTTAAAACCGAAAATCACATCGAAAAGTTTTTTTTCAATTGGCCCCATAACTTGTTCCTAATAAGGCAAAATGTTCTTATTATTATCAGTTTAGTGTAAGTAAGTAATAATCTTAATAAAAATAACCTACTTGCTGGGATTATCGATATACCCATATACAATTAACTTAATGCTAGGTGTTAGGTATTAAGGTTAGGTTGAAGCCGTGGTGGTCTAGTGGTTCGACCTACCGCCTCTCATGCAGTGGGTCGGGGGTTCGATTCCAGCTCGCACCTCTAAGTTTACTTATGTGCGAAATTCAATTTGAATTTACCACTGTGCTTGTCGGTGAAGGAAACCATCGTGAGGAAACCTGCACGCATCTGCGAAGTAATTCAAAGATGTGTGTGAAGTCCCCAATCCGCACTGAGCCCGCGTGGGGACTATAGCCCAAACCCTCTAGTGATGAGAGGATGCCTGTGCCCAGCAGTGGGACGCAAATAGGCTGTAGTAAGTATTCTGATTTCCGATCATGTTGTTAAAATGTAAGGTTCCTAAACCGTTGATGTTACCTGCTACATTTTAAAAATATCACATTATAAAGCCTCTATCATAAAATATGACACAGAGGTAAAGAATCATGGAGGAATCTCATAGATTTATCCATCCATTTTCGTTTCTAGTTTGTCGATATTAATACTTTCTCCTAACCACTTACCGTATTATGTCGTCGTAAGTGTGATTGACAGCCGCAAATGTAGGTTTAAGTGCATTCGCTATTTCATTTCTCGTTTGTGAAGTGATATTAAAGCGTCACAGAGTTTTTCTTGGACTGTGCTGCAAAACCTAATGAAAGTTACTCATTTTCCTATTTCGAGTATATCTACATGGCACAGATATTCGTTGCCTAAAATTTAAAATGGTTTGTAAAAACAATTTCAAGCTGAAAACCACAGCAAAACGGACGAGGTTTATCAGACAAGTGAAATCACATATTCAATGAAAATTTAAACGCACTCGCGTGGAACTCTCGTTCCGATTCCACTTTAAAACGCTGATGAATGTACGAGTATTGTTAATCCATCAATTTATAGTGGTTAAACAGCTATGAATAAGTAAATGAACTGGTTTTATGTCAAAAAGCATGGCATTAATTAACAGAAAGCTTCATTGAATATTTTAAATCGCTGTGTCAGCAGCGGCGCCGGCAATAGCGGACTCGGCACGCAACCCTTCTAGTAAACTAGACGCCCCAAACTTCGGGAACACTCTAACAAAACCTCGTCTAAGTCCATCCTGTTTTTGAGCATCGCTTGTGTCATCAGAAATTTCAAACATCAAGTAATTTCCGAACCTTTTTTACTTAAAAGGAACCATCTTGATACATTAATAATCCTCGATCTAAAAGGATTACTTTGAGGATGAAAAGAATCATGCCGGTAAATTTCTTCTGCAGATATTTCCTTTAAGTTGATAAAAAATTAAAAGAAATATAATATTTTAACACTTTCGTTATCGCCAGCCCGCGTAGTCCTTGTCTCTACAAAGCGGGAAAACGCAGGGATTTGCTACGAGCGTAGCGCTTAGCGTAGCATGGCAGCGAATGAGTAGTAGGTAATAATTACAGGTCGCTTACAAAATCAGAAATACTTAACAATTTGAAATGAATTTAGACAAATTTTAAAACATAATCACAGCATATTTAAAATTTCCAAAAAAATATACCTAGCTATATACATTAGACACCAGAGCCCATACTTTAAAGAGATAATAACAGTTGCGGACTATTGACTTCAGCTTTGTCCACATTTGATTTAGCATCTTATTTTGCTCGTCATTTGGCTAAGGCCGGCAATAAATGCGAGTCTAAGAACGACGCGAATAACACTGCATTTAACGACGTCGTTACGCGGCTGTGAAAAATTACACCAACTTTATTGGCTCTCCTTGTCCGTACTTTGAATACGTAATGACAGGAAAACATGGGACACCATCAATCAATCAAATCTTTTCTAAAGTTTATACTTATCACGTTTCACGTGATAAATTTATGCTTTACTATGCTAAGCGGAATCTGCACTTAAACGCTTTGATTTATGTAGGTATGACCCTCTGAGATTTGCTATAGATAACCAAAAGGGTGATTCTACCGTAAGGTGATATTTTGTTGCTTATTTCTTTAACTTTTTACGGCGTCGTAATAAAGTGATATAAAAGCATTTTCTGCTAAATATTTGACCGCCACGGCTATTGCAATCTTATCTTCGATTGGAACTACCTAGGTCCATTTTCTGATTTAATTTACGATATTCTACTGTGTCGGTCAAAAGGTTAAATAAACCGTAGGTGCGGGAGTGCTAATCGCGTCGCGTGAGCTGCTACAGCCGCGCTCCGGCGGGGTCGTAATTAAACGAGTGTCGGGAGCCATCTATCACAGAGTGTCCTGAATACAAACGGCTAAGTAGTATTATTACTTAGAATAAAAATATAAATAAGATTATACATAGCTGCTTAAGGAAGGGCTTCCAATGCGTTCTGACTAAATTTTGAGAGAGTAGCTTGAGTCTTTTACTCCATGAGATGAAATCAATCGGTGTGTTTTTGATCTCATTAATATTTGCCTACATGCCCAGCGCATGCGTCCCGTTTTCACTCCCGTAAGGGGTTAAATTCGGGATAACAACGATCCCATATGTATATTCGATTTGAACTATATCGATACCAAATTTATCTAAATCGGTTTAGTAGTTCAAGCGTGAAGAAACAAACAGAAAGGGTAACTTTCACATTTTATAATGTTAGTATGGATTATGTTCAGTTAATTATTTCGTAGTACCTGAACGACCGAGCTTTGCTCGGGTGAAAATAGCTAAAAACTAATTTTCCCAGATATAAGAATTAGCTAGATCGATTTCTTACCCTCGTAAGACCCTATATTCCAAATTTCATCGAAATCGTTAGAGCCGTTTACGAGAACGCGATTACAAATATATGTATATACATACATACAAATATTGCTCGTTCAATAGTATAGGATTACCTACGAGTAGACGTTCTTTACTGTATATTAAAACTTTGTTTGTTGGGTTTAAAAATAATTCTGGGAATACTTATATATGTCGTATAGTCACAGCGATGGCGCCACTATCGCGCCTTGCCAGGCCTTGGATTGCCTTTTCGATTAGTCATTTCTTCCATGTCCTTGAGATTCTGTATGGTACCTTGAATATCATTGGTAAGGAAACGTCAAGCGAATAGCTTGGGCGTAGCCGGCACTGGGTTGGTAATTGGAAAAGCTATGTTGCTTGGCGAGTGCACTGGGCCCCGTAGATTGGCCAGTAGCTGGAATCTAAATCAGATACGCGTTTGACCGCTTAGAACAAGACCTGTCATTCGGACTTTTGACAGTTGATTTTTGGAGCGAAGGCCGGGAAAAGCCGGGAAACCAACCCAGTAGCTGGAAACGTCGCGTTTCTGGTTTTCCTATGATATTTCCAAGATATACGACGCCTGTGAGAGTTACTGTGTTATTCCGAGTCCCCGTCGACATCAGAAGTTGGGATTCGACGACGCCTACCAAACAGAAAAGTCGATTGTGTACCTTGGCGAGAACCCATTATTATTAGCCGACAAACACAGCATTAAAGATCAAACAATGATTGTAGCGATTGAAAAAGTGCCACATAACGTGTTCTAGTGACTAAGAATATCAAGAAGATGTAATTTGGTCAAAAGTTCATAATTGGTTCAGTGTGCCAAAGGTTGACTTTGACAATAACCTCAGACGAATATTGATTTTTCATTGATTTATCCGAAGATGGTTGATCCATTGTCGCCGTGTTGTAACAACAAGAGATCGATTTGCACTTTGCTTGGAATCATCAGTTAATAAATGATAAGATATTTTGCTGATAGCAAATGATAAAAACAATGTCTTATTTGGTGTTCCGGGTGAGTTCTTTTCATTTTATTGACCCTGGGTAAAGTTGATGCCTGTGGTGTTGAAAAACAACATTCACATGTTTTAATAACAATCTAGACCATAGAACCAACAAGCTAGGTCTTGCAGCATTCTAGATTAATCTAGAATTTGGGATTTCTAGCCTCTAGTTTGATTTCTTTATTTGGTACTAAAATTAATTGATCTCTGAAATTGTGAAGTAATGACAAAGTGGACACAACATGTGTTATTCTATTACAAGCACTTAAGATCCAGCGCTTAAAACACATGAATTACAAATTTCAGCTCCCTTTATGACAACTGAACATGAAATTGTTCAAATTTCAAACAATGTCATGCCAGATACATGGTCATTTCAGATTCATGTTCATGAGTGACAGGCCTTAAAAGTCTTTACCTGACTATTGTTAGTCACTTCATTAAACTAAAAATGTTTAGTAAGAATGCATACTTCAGAGATTTTTGGTTTACAGGAAATGCAGAGTTCAAATGTGCCTAGAACGCAACATTAGCTCTAAAAGCTAGGCATGATGATTTGAACAAAGCTTGCATTCATACTCTACTAAGCAAGTAAGAACGTACTGAAGTGAAAGAGATTAAGGTATGGATTTTCATGATGTAACTGGCAGACAGAGTTCTACGAAGATACCGAGGTTAGTTAATTTTGTTACTATTGCCACAACTGTGCCGGTATAGTAAGGTCACTATATGTGGCATGGCACAGCAATTGGTCTGGAGTGTGCTCACCTTTTGATTATGCGGTTAAGTTAAGTTGTACTAAAAACAAAAAGTTGTTTAAAATTTAAATTATTATTTTTACTAAATAACAACATTTTGCTTTTTAAATCTGTGGAGTTTGGACAGAAGCTAGTGAAAATTTGATGTGCATGAATCTGTTTTTTTAAAAAAAAAAAGTATTTAAATACAATGGTTCTAAATGGTAAAAAAAAAAAGATAACTAAGTAACAATTTTTTTAAGGAAATTAAATTGGGACTTGTAGTAAAGCTGCTGATTTTCCGCATAGGGTCCATCTACGGTGGATGTAAAAATAATAATTAAAAGAAAAATGCTTTAACATGCCTTAACCTTTCAAGATACCTTTGTATGTGTTCTGGACATGTAAACTTAATTTTATTATTAGGGATACAAAAGAGTTGTGTGTGTCAAACAATTTTACAAGAATGTAGTATAGCGATTGACTTTGAATATTTGAATTTTATCTAACCATGTTTTCTATTTTCGTGGGGATTGGCGTACGATTGAACAGTATTCAATAACTTAATAAAATGGTAACACAAAATTATAGGGTATATGCATAGGCGATTGCGCATATAGGATAGGGTACCTGCTCACTCGTGCCCATGTTACCAAACTTTTCAAATTGGTGTTACTTCTGGTTTCTGAACATGTCTTGTGTCTTTTGACTTTTAAACTTTCATTAGTCTTGATATATCATCTGAAGAGTTCTAGTGTTCAGTGATTTCAATTGAGTAGTACACTCTACATTCTTTGGTGGTTGACCGAAGAGGTCAAGATTGGATTGGATTAAAAGTTAATTCTAGTAATCATCTTTGTTTCTTCATTTCAACCTGGACTTTATAGTTGCCCATGTAGGTACTAGGTACCCTTGGGGTATGTACATTGTATTGTAACTCAATTCTTTGTGTTTTAGTTAGAGCATTCCTATGATTACTAAACCTAAAGAGTTGGATTTATTTTGATCTAAAGCTCATATGAGCCTGCTCCCTGCATTGCATAGGTGCATTGCTATTCAAGTTGTGTTTGATGTGTTGATTTCTAAGCTTTGTTATTCCTGCTAGAGAATTTACTGCCTGTCGGTTCACTATATGGAACCCATCTCTCCGTACACTTTCTATTTAGAACAATTTTATGTTGTTTGATTATTTTAAAACTATAAGCTTTTCTGCTTGAAGGTTCAAGGGCTCTGTTCCAAACCTATTCTGATTTTTATTTTTGACCTTTGTACAGAGATTGCCTATATGAAACAAGCAATACATGATGCTTTTATTATTTGGAATTATTTCTTGAGCCAAACAAAGTTGCTCAAACTGTAAAACACTCTTTGTGGGAGAGATTGGCGAAAGTCTCTCTCTCTCTCTCTCTCTCTCTCTCTCTCTCTCTCTCTCTCTCTCTCTCTAATAATATTGTCCGTCGAGCTTGAGATGGAGATGGCTACACTTTCTTGTAAATTAATGTGAAAAGTTTTGGGTTGGACTTCATCTGGAAGCATCCTTACTGAGAGATATGGGTATCAGTCATCCTGGTGGCTGATTTAGTTCACGACTTATTAGTTTCATGAACTGTAACTAAAAAAAAAAAAAAAAAAAATAGCTTACAAAAATAGCAAATGGCTACATTAAGGATTAATAAAAAGTAGAGTAAACGGAATATCATTTTTACCATCGAAGACGGGACTCGAATGACAACTGCCTTGACAAAAAGGTTGCGCTCGTTATGTTCTGAATTGCAAGTTCCGAATTAGGTTCGATCCTTTGTGGACGTATGGGGTCGAATTTGTAGCCAGAAGGACCGCTTGTTTTCCGTGATTTTGTGAATTGAGATTTGCGCGATATTGTATCGCGATTGTGTTGTGTTGCCGGTGCGATGCGTATTGCGCACGTGAGCGTTTGTGTGTATGTTTGTGTACGTTTGCCTGCCGGTGCGATGCTGGTAGGTACGCGTGTGTATGTTTGTGAACGATTAGCCTGCCGGTGCGGTATATGAGTGAGTTTGCGTATGTTTAACTTACTGGTTGATGTGGGTATTGTGAATGGGAAACCTACTTGTGTGACGCTGGTAGCGTATAAGTGGCTCAAAGTTACTGGATTGGTCGCGGCTATCCGGTGCGATGCTGGTTAGTCGAGTGAGGTGGGAATATCCCGGAGGTAGCCGGATGAGACTTTAATTAGTCGAAGGAATATCCCGGAGGTAGCCGGATGAGACTTTAATTAGTCGAAGGAAATCCCGGGAGGTAGCCCGGATGAGACTGCAAATAGTCAAAGGAGGAGAGAGGATCCCGGTGGGAAACCGGATGAGACTACCGGTGCGGTGCCGGTAAGTCGGACGAGAGAACCCCGGTGGGGAACCGGATGAGACTATCGGTGTGATGCCGGTAGTCGAGCGGGAATATCCTGGTGTGAGGCCAGATGAGACCATCTAGTGAATTGCGTGTAGTGTGTGAGCTTGGACTAGGTAGTCAAGGTTACACGGTGTGAAGTTTTACCTTCAGCGTGTGGATTCATTTGTGGTGGCCTAGAGTGACGTTGGATCCCTTGTTCTCTGTAGGAACAACGCTGATTTTAACCTGATTTTGGTATGTGTAAGCTGCCATGTTGTTAAGCTTCCAGTGGTATGCTGGACTGTGTGTTCTTCTAGTATGAAGCATGATTGAGAGATGACGGTTTCGTTGTGGCAAGTGATTTTCTTCAATAGTGCACCTGTTGGTACGATGGTCGTCTTGTGTTTCCGATTGAAATTTGGTTTAAAAAGAATTGGCACAAGCGTAATGATCCAAACTGTGCGTGTGTGTGTGTGTGTGTGTGTGCTGTCTTATTGATTTTGTTAAATTTTCGATTTTTTTTGTAGAGGATAAAGAACCGCGACTTCCGAAAAAAAAAAAAAAAAAAAAAACGCGTTGGTATCGAACTGCTTTCATAGTTTATGCTTACTTGATTGAAGTTGTATCATTTGTAGTGAACCTTAGTGAGTTTTCTAACCATGTTTGTCAGAAAAGCCGAGCGAAAAAAAAAAAAAACTTCATTGCTGATTTCTTTCTTGCCGTTTCCTAGGTGGCTTCATGACACACCAGGAGGTGTGGATTGTCTGATGGCCGTGTCGTATAGTCACAGCGATGGCGCCACTATCGCGCCTTGCCAGGCCTTGGATTGCCTTTTCGATTAGTCATTTCTTCCATGTCCTTGAGATTCTGTATGGTACCTTGAATATCATTGGTAAGGAAACGTCAAGCGAATAGCTTGGGCGTAGCCGGCACTGGGTTGGTAATTGGAAAAGCTATGTTGCTTGGCGAGTGCACTGGGCCCCGTAGATTGGCCAGTAGCTGGAATCTAAATCAGATACGCGTTTGACCGCTTAGAACAAGACCTGTCATTCGGACTTTTGACAGTTGATTTTTGGAGCGAAGGCCGGGAAAAGCCGGGAAACCAACCCAGTAGCTGGAAACGTCGCGTTTCTGGTTTTCCTATGATATTTCCAAGATATACGACGCATGTGAGAGTTACTGTGTTATTCCGAGTCCCCGTCGACATATACAAAAGTTATTAGCTAATTATTTTTTACCCTCGGAAACCGTTCAAACTCTAATGCCGCCCTTGCAGAGCAGATAATAAACTGAGCCCACTGTCAACACACCTTATTAATTTTCGTTCGTAATTAAATGATGAATACAATGTTTTACTTCCTATCAACAAATTACTTAAGTATCTTGTGTTAGCAAATTTGATCTTTTATCTTTGCAAATGCGAATGAGTCACGCGGTTCCCGGTGGAGTAGTAAACGCGGCCCGGTCGTTAATCGTCGTGGTAAAAGGCTAATATTTGAGCTGTCCACTTTTCTCTGAATTGCTCCTTTTATTTGAATTTTACGTCGGAAGGGACGCCCCGCCGCCGTAACGGTCCTACTCGAGGCGCGGAAATTCGCTTACAATGTTTCCCCTACCTTGCCAATCCCCTCGAGATTCAGTCTTGATGTAATAAGTACAACGTGAAGTTTATTGTTTAGCCTAATAAGCAATTTCCTTTTGGGTCCATATCTTTGCCGCGCACTCGATCCTAGGCTAAACAAGCAGGAAGAAAACGGATTGAAGTTATGTAAATCACTATATAAAAGGCTTGGTATATCCCAATTTACAATAAATTGATTCAGTCCATGAAAATAGAGGCAAAGCTATTGGTTGGTCCGGTTGTTACTCGCCTCAAACGTTTAATGAAAGTAGGGCAAGAATACAAATGCGACGTGGCCGCGACTGGGAATGTTTCACTTTTTTAATTCCAGACATAAAGTAAAGGAAATGAAACCGCCCGTTCTGTGAAAATATACCCAACCCTTTTTACATAAAGGTAAACCGAATAATGCATACGAAATCGAAATTCTGTGTTAATGCTGAGGCATTTGAATTCATTCTGAAGACACATTTCAAACGACTGATGATAAAAGGGTCAAATGAAATGACGTCCTAGTCCTGATCTAAATCATATTTGTATTTTACAAATTTTCTGCTAGAAAGGTTTGAAAATGACATCATTGAAAATAATCAAGGGTCGGAACCCTCTCCAAGCGAGTTTAACTCGCTTCTTGACCGGTTTTTTTTCATCTTATATCCGCACAATTCGTTTGATCAAGTGTAAAATTAGCACAACAGCAACAGCAACATTACTCTTTATCAAACACCATAAACAAACACGAAAAAAAACAGATTGGATACCCAGTTTACAGGCAAACAAAAGTAATGTACGCTGCTAATCATGATATCTGAATCGAATGGCCATGAAGATTGAACACAGCAGCTTCTTGAAATCTTCTATTGTTCTATTGAAACATCTTCGTAACCAAGACAATATTGTATGATCCATTCCATATTCACACTTAATTTCATACTGTCACTTTATGATATTAAACGAATACGATTACTAATGTTTTTATGAGTGTTTTTTTTGGAGTTCTATAAATATTATTTCTTGTTATTGTATTGTAATGTTCATTTCTGTTCCCAGGTGACGCTGTCGATCTCGATCCTGATTAGTCTCCACGTGTTCTTCCTGCTGGTGGTCGAGATCATCCCCCCAACGTCACTGGTGGTGCCGCTCCTAGGAAAATACCTCATATTTGCTATGATCCTAGTATCAATCAGGTAAGATAGATACAGGGGTCTCATTCTTGAAGCAAAGTGATTTCAAAACGTCAAAACCTCACGGCGTTGAAACCGAACGTTAAACAGCTAGATTTAAAGTTATAATCTAAATCAGAGTGATGGTATCTAATCTCGACCTATTAAATATATCTCACAGTACAATACATTGCCGTGTGGTGCCGGCCTAGAATTGCACCACCCCCTCTCTTCCCGTGGGTGTCGTAAGAGGCGACTAAGGGATAAACCGGAGGATGGGGAGCAGCGTCCTCCGAGCACTACCACCTTAAAACTGCGGTCGCCAACCCGCCTGCCAAGCGTGGCGACTAACCTAACCTAACCAAGGGATAGACTTGGGAAATATGATGCCACAAGAACAGCCCAGACCCCTAGTCCCCGGCGGCCCTGCTCTTCCTGGCCGTGGTAGCGGCCATGGTAACGGCGGGGCAGGGGGTGCTATAGTGAATCCCCGGGTTTGGCCAGGCTACCAAAAACGACGACCCTTGGCCCTGGCAACATATTACTGCCGTACACTGCGGACTGACGAAAGGGTACTGGAACTGGAGGAAGAATTGAGCAGGTTACGTTGGGGAATCATAGGGTTATCAGAAGTCCGGAGAGAGGGGGAGGACATGATAACCCTGAAGTCCGGTAACCTGCTCTATTTCCAGGAGGGCGACCAACAGTCCCAGGGAGGTGTCGGGTTTATCGTCCACAAGTCCCTCGCAAACAATGTGGTGAAGATCGAGAGTGTGTCGACCAGGGTAGCGTGCCTTGTACTCAGAATAACACAACGATATTCGTTGAAGGTTATACAGGTTTACGCTCCGACCTCGACGCACTCCGACGAGGAGGTGGAGGCTATGTATGAGGACATTTCTAGAGACATGCATAGCTCCAAAACTCACTTCACAGTTGTTATAGGGGACTTCAACGCGAAATTGGGCAAACGAGACGGTGAAGAGCTGAGAGTGGGGCAATTTGGAGTAGGGCGTAGGAATCACCGGGGCCATCTACAGGCTGGTTTCATGGAGAAGGAGGGACTCTATATGATGAACTCCTTCTTTAGGAAACGTGAGCACAGAAAGTGGACCTGGATGAGCCCTGATGGTGTAACGAGGAATGAGATAGACTTTATCATGTCGACGAGGAAGCAGATATTCAATGATGTCTCAGTGATCAATTCGGTTAAGTCCGGGAGCGATCACCGTATGGTACGAGGCACATTGAATATCCAAGTGAAGCTTGAGAGATCTCGACTGATAAAGTCTACGCTCCGCCCGCCACCGACCCAGCTCCAAAACCCCGAGAGCTTTCAGCTCGAACTCCAAAACCGTTTTGCTTGCCTAGAAAGCGACGTGGACGATTACAACGACGGGTTTGTGGAAGCTGTCGTCCATACGGTTGGGTCCAAGTTCTTCAAGACCCGCCGTACAAGAACCAAGAAAATCTCAAACTCAACCCTAAAGCTCATGGAGGTGAGGCGTGAGATAATTCTGCAGTCTTCAGGTGACGCTAGTCATTATCGGCAGCTCAATAGGCAGATCTCGAAGTCTCTGAAGCGTGATATACGCCGATTCAATACCAACAGTATTGAAAAGGCTATTGAGCGTAACAGAGGCTCGAAGGTGTTTGCCAAAGATCTGTCTATTGGCCAAAGCCAATTGACAAAGCTGAAGACCGAAGACGGCAGGATCGTCTCATCCAAACCGGAGCTGTTGGGAGAAGTCGAGAAGTTCTATGGGCAGTTATACACGACAATCCGAACACCCGTTGCTGATCCAGCTAAAGACCCTAGAGCTAGATTAACCCGACACTATACCGAAGATATCCCGGACGTCAGCCTGTACGAGATTAGTATGGCTCTCAAACAGCTTAAGAACGGCAAAGCCCCCGGTGATGACGGAATTACAGCTGAACTCCTGAAGGCGGGTGGTAAACCAGTCCTTAAGGCCATTCAGACGCTGTTTAATTCCGTCATCCATGAAGGGAGAACGCCGCGAGCATGGAACAGAAGTGTGGTGGTGCTCTTCTTCAAAAAAGGTGATAACACCTTGCTGAAGAATTATAGACCCATCTCACTTCTGAGTCATGTCTACAAGCTGTTTTCGAGAGTCATTACGAACCGTCTCGCGCGCAGGTTTGACGAATTCCAGCCTCCTGAACAAGCCGGTTTCCGAAAGGGCTATAGTACCGTAGACCACATACATGCGTTGCGGCAGGTTATACAGAAGACCGAAGAGTATAACCTCCCCCTTTGCCTTGCATTTGTGGACTACGAGAAAGCCTTCGATTCGATCGAGACTTGGACTGTGCTGCAGTCTCTCCAGAGGTGCCAAGCTGACTACCGGTACATCGAAGTGTTGAAGTGTTTGTACGAAAATGCCACCATGTCCGTCCGACTACAGGACCAGACCACGATGCCCATTCCACTGCAGCGGGGAGTCAGACAAGGAGACGTAATCTCTCCGAAGCTGTTCACCGCTGCATTGGAGGATGCCTTCAAGGTGCTGGACTGGAAAGGACGAGGCATCAATGTAAATGGCGAGTACATCACTCGCCTTCGATGTGCCGACGATATAGTAGTTATGGCTGAGACCATGGAAGACCTCAGTGCTATGCTCGTTGACCTCAGCAGAGTTTCCGATCGAGTTGGTCTGAAAATGAACATGGACAAGACGTGCCAACTCCAGTAATAATCGGAGGCTCTGCGCTCGAAGTTGTTGACCATTATGTATACCTGGGACAAACAGTCCAGTTAGGTAGGTCCAACTTCGAGAAAGAGATCAATCGTCGAATCCGACTCGGCTGGGCAGCGTTCGGGAAGCTTCGCAGTGTCTTTTCGTCCAAATTACCGCAGTGTCTTAAGTCGAAAGTCTTCGACCAGTGTGTGTTGCCAGTGATGACTTATGGTTCCGAGACGTGGGCGCTTACGATGGGCCTCATAAGAAGGCTCAAGGTCACCCAGAGGGCAATGGAGAGGGCTATGCTCGGGTTTTCTCTGCGTGATAGAATCAGAAATGAGGATATCCGCAGTAGAACTAGGGTCACCGACATAGCCCGAAGAATTGCGAACCTTAAGTGGCAGTGGGCGGGGCACATTGCTCGCAGGACTGATGGCCGATGGGGCAAGAAAGTCCTGGAGTGGCGTCCGCGAACCGGTAGACGAGCTGTCGGTAGGCCTCCAACAAGATGGAGTGACGACCTTGTAAAGGTCGCGGGAACGCGGTGGATGCGAGTGGCACAGGACCGGTCTGAGTGGCGCGCCTTGGGGGAGGCCTATGTCCAGCAGTGGACGTCTATCGGCTGAAATGATGATGATGATGATGAATATATTGCCTCCTCACTGTCATGCTATTCCTACATATTAGACGACAGCCTATAGTATCCTGCCGGTTCGACCAACGGCTCGTCGTTGTAATACTTAGAGTGGCAAGTTTCAATCTCTCGGCGTACTCTGATCTAGTTCACACGAGAAAATTTTGAATCTCTAATCTTCAGAAAATGTTTAAGCTACACTAATATCGTACAGTTTCTCGAATAATAAAGGCAGGCAATAAGGAAAAGGTTAAAAATGTCGTGATAGGTACGTTCGAAACGTTTTGCAAACAAAGGCGCGTCCGTAATACCTACTAATGCCCCTTCTTGATATGACATAATTAGTATGCGCCAGCGCGGAGGTGTATCGTATTAATTCCCAATTAACGGAAGTGTATTACGGGCGAGTGTCATAAAGGAGACACTTTGATTTTTATTTTTATTTCACTTTAAAAATTCGAAATCAATTCTTTACAGATTGCATTTTAAAAAATCACACCAGATGAATCCTAATAATTAAGGATGTATAACGAACATGTCACGTATAATCAAATTTAATGATCAATAAGGCTTTGTTGAAGAATCGTCAGAAACTCTGAATATGTATGATCGATCTGAAAGAATGAAGTAAAATAAATTTATCCTCTTTTGAAATAATTTGTTATCTTCCTTGTATTTCTGTAGTTTATTTCTGATATTGATGAACCTACTCATTTTTCTTTCTGTTTGGCCTTCTGGTTGACTGGTAGAGAATGCCTTTAGGCATTAAGTCCGCCAATTTTATACATTTTGTATGTGCAATGAAGTTTAAATAAATAAATAAATAAATAAATGAAGGTTAACTGGTAGAGAATGCCTTATGGCATTAAGTTCGCTTTTTGTACCTATAAGCTTTTTTACTAATGTGCAATAAAGTTTTAATAAATAAATTAATTAATTCACAATCTAAAACTTCATAGCAACAAATTTTAATGGAGGTAGGTAAATTCGTTTTAGATTAAAATTATTTTAGGCCAATTCAGATTTGGGCACTTTTACACCAGAGCCATTGTCTAGTTTTAACGATACAATTCGGCATTATGGCTTGTTGGTCTTACGAATGTTCCGGAAAACCATCCGTCAAAAGTTATCGTCGACGTACAAAATAAACAATGAACTGATTTTTCAGAGCCGCGTTAATATATGTCGCTAAAAAAGAAACACGGTGGGAACGCGAGCCCAGCGTTGAAAAACCATTAAATAAAAACACATTTTTTGCTACATCAACGAAATTAAAATACATTGGGCAAACCAGGCTGTAATTGCCCACGACCAGTGATTGTCCACTCTAAAAACAATGATAAATTGTTCAGTTGATGATGTGTTTTTGTGATCAATTAAACAAAAAGACTTACGGCAATATCAGATGGTAATAAAAAAAACATCAACCAAAAAACGCCATTGCTTTTTACAGTGGGCATCACTGTTCGTGGGCAATAACAGCCTGGTTTGCTCTATTTAGCGTTTCTTTAAACTGAAATATCTACCGCTACAGCGCTTTATCATTAAACTAGAGTAGGATTAAATATATTGTACCTAATGTAAAAGTAGAGCTACTGGTTATTTCTTACTCTGTAGGTAGGTATTTATCCTCGGAGTTATAATAATACAATACATATAATCATGTCATGAAAGTAATTTTCTTATGTAAGTGAACTTAAAAACCATAGGGAATCACAAAACTCAATTTACCCAAAATTCGATTCCGTAGGGTACGCGGTAAAGCAGTCGACCGTTTAGCGAGATGCTGAGCCGAGAATTCCCAGCAGTTGGTTATTGAGGGAGTCACACACCCTTCCGGAACCCGCGCGCCGTGATTAACTTCGCCCAATAAATCCTGATTAATTGCTGTCTTCCATGCTCTTCACGCTCGTATGTGTGCGTGCCTAACTACCCACACTAACGAACAATTTACACCCCATTAAAGCAAACACCATTCCGAAGTAGCTCCGTTTGAACTCGCAGATTTGATTTCAGCTTGTTTATTTGACAACATTGCGGAAATTAATGTAAATATTCAGACGTATTACTGTTACTCAATTGTAATTATCGTGTTTAGTTAGTTAACGCCCGCCGTTTAACACATCCGCGCTACAATAACACAGCGTGCTCAAATTGTCGCAGAAATCTTATGCCATCCGTTTTATGTTCACATTACGTCACGTTACGTGTTACGTAGAATGTTACACGACGCTTTTATTGCAGTGAGATGAGAGACTCATTCATATTTTTAATGAGTGTGTCTGCCATCCCTTATTTCAGGGGCTGAAATTAATGTCAGTAATGCCGCCATCGTAGCTATAAACAAGCAGTTAAAACAGATCAAACTCACATTTAGTGTTCTTGTATCCATCCACTTTGTATAATATTATCATTGTTCATATAAACAAAGTATTGACATGGAAGTTGGAGTAGTTCTATTTCAATTCATTCGATACCTAAAATAGGTATATAATTTGTCTTTATAAAATAGAAACCTATACATAAAAAGTAAGAATAGTGTTTGATCATTTATTTTAGAGATTATTTGTAGTATTATTATATGTATGTTTTATCTAATATATAAAATTCTCGTGTCACAGTGTTTGTAACCTAACTCCTATAAAATGGCTCGTTCGATTCTTATGACATTTGGAGTGTATGTTCAGTAGGTCTGAGAATAGGACGTAAGCTATTTTCCTTAGGTACCCAAAAAAAAACCAAGGCGGTACGAAGTCCGCAGGGTCAGCTAGTCTAATATATAAATTTCTCGTGTCACAGTGTTTGTAACCAAACTCCTCCGAAACGGCTCGACCGATTCTTATGAAATTTGGAGTGTATGTTCAGTAGGTCTGAGAATTAAGCTATTTTTCATACCCAAAAAAAAATCCAAGGCGGTACGAAGTCCGCGGGGGCTGACCCCGTTAGTTATTATTATATGTTTTAGTGAATGTAGAATTAACTTACATGTTCTGTCGCCAGTATATGCGTGACGGTGGTGGTGCTCAACGTGCACTTCCGCTCCCCGCAAACGCACCGCATGGCGCCGTGGGTGAAGCGCGTCTTCATCCACATCCTGCCGCGGCTGCTGTTCATGAAACGGCCGCAATACAAGTTCGATACCACCAGGTAACCTTTTGCACACTAAGTCTTGAGAGTCTTGAAGCGCCTAGTTAGCGCGCTCGTGTCATTGAATGTGTTATAGCAGTGGCACTTTCGCTGGTGCTTTTCGGTGAAGGAAAACATCGTGAGGAAACCTGCACGCATCTGCGAATTAATTCTAAGATGTGTGTGAAGTCCCCAATCCGCACTGGGCCCGCGTGGGGACTATAGCCCAAACCCTCTCGTGATGAGAGGCCGGTGCCTAGCAGTGGGACGCAAATAGGCTGTAGTAGTAGTAGTAGTGGCACTTGGCAGGAGACTTTGCTCAGTGGATGTTTTTCTGCTGCATTGTTGATTGTAGTGAGGGTAAAAAGTTCTCAAATAGCGTCCACATACGGCCTCCAACTAAGCGGATCGACGATCTAACGAAAGTTGCGAAAATCGAGAGATACGTTGTGTTCTGTCGTGATCGGGTCAGCAGTGGGCGTCTTTCGGCTGAAATGATGATGATAATGATGAGTTAACGCCTTTGGTCCTGCCACAGGATCACGTCCACGCCACTGTCAGCCCGTCAGCGCCCGACGTATGTGTCCACTCTACAATGTACACTTGTTATCTCATCGCACGAGAACTCCCAGAATAAACACCGGACTTTTCCTTGTTTAATCAAGCCACCGAGTTATAGGTAAAAAACTTAAGTAAGTCACCTGTTGTATGTATAGTGACCTGTCTGTATACGAAAGTTGACGTTCCATATTTGAATTTTCCTCGAATTTTCATCTCATTTTGGAACACAACTACTTACAACAGGTGACTTACTTAAGTTTTTTACCTATAACATAGATGAGGTTCGATAATTGGACCACTTCAAAAATTAACTCGTGATCAGTTTGATCAATTTTGATTGAAGTGTCGGGCTGGCCTCGTTATAAATCCGGTTGCAGACCAAAAACAAGTGTAAATTAATTATAAGTTGGTAAAGACTTGTCTACTCACAGAGTTGCCCTCTTACTTCCCGCCGTGCCGCGCTCTTAACTTTAATATTAATAAGCTTAGAGTTAGTAAGTAGACACAGTGTCGCCCTGGGAAGTAAACGCTGAAACTTCGCGCGCCACTCGGCGGTGGTATAAGAAACAATTTCTAAAATTTGTACCTATAGGGTACGAGTACCTCACTCTCGAACGTTTAATGAGGACGCGAGCAATGGAACCGGATTGCTTTATCTTAATGCCGAGTTTTTATACCTCTTCAACGTATTGTTTATCAAGCCTTCAAACTGGGTTATTCCCCTGAATTTACAAAATTTCAAAAGTATTCGCTATGTGCAAAGTCGGTGGTGGGGATACGAAAACGATCGCAGCGTGTCACATGGCTAAATAGGAAATTTCTGACGGACAATACGTGATGAACTGTCACTGTTGCGTATTAATTTGCATTCCATTAATCCGTTTAATGCATTTTGATAATGATGATGAATCCGGAGCGAGTAGTGTACATAGTATCAACCAAGGATTATTTTGTCTTTATCTCTCGTTATGAGGTTAGATAAAGAGAGATTAAAAACCTTTCACGCCCCCCACCCCCTGGCACAAATTTTGGTCACAGTGATAGGTCTACTTTATGTTACCACTTACCTACCTCTTTCATGGCCGACCTAAGAGTAGGTAGTATATTGCACCGCCGACTGCGGCATCCGGCTGTCGTCGTGCCAATACATTTTACAAATCTATAAAATTACATTTAAGTATACATTAGATTAGACATCAGGCCTAAGTTCATCTCAGCAATGAACTACGGTGCCCCAGACAGCTGTAGGTAAGTTGTGAATTACCAACTAAGTAAGTACCTTCGAGCCATCACAACAGCAGCTCTAGCAATTGTGAGCCTCCCAAACAGTCGTAACTCGGTGAATTTCAACTCGATGAGTTTTAGCTAGGTAGGTATTTCGACTTACGACGAACAAACTATGGAGTTCATGTTTACGGTTGGGTTGATTGAACATTAACTTACAGCTTCCGTGTCAATGTCTCCGATCGATCGCAGCGGCTTGCGGCCGCCGACATGAGTTTTCAACCGACGAAAAAAAAGGAGGAGGTTCTCAATTCGACGCGTATATTTTTTTTTATGTATGACCACGCATATCTCCGTCAATTGTGAACCGATTTTAATTGAAAGGTGTACCTCTAACTTGAACCCTTTTAATAATTTGGTTTAGTTCTGATGATGGGATCCATGACAAAACGAGGGAACTCCTCGAAATTTGTTTTTGCTTACGTCCCATCGTACACATGTTTGGAAACTATAGCCGAAAAAAATAAATAAAAAAAATAGAACCGACTTCAAACTCAAGTGTCAAGTGAACCGCCCCAAAGCTATGACTATCTTATAGTGAACTTGACACCAACTTCACAGGCTGTCGGAGTTTGAAGTCGGTTCTATTTTTTTATTTAAAATATTTATCGATATTTTTTGCTATATACTAAAATAATCATTTTGAGCCCACGTAATGGAAATAATTTGTGTAATTGCGTGTATGTGTAATTAAGTCGTGGGCAGAAGCTAGTATAAAAATAAAGAAACTGAAATAGGTTACTCATTAATTATAAAGTTAATCGTTAACCCCGTCTGAGTATCGACATACTCCATGCCAAATTTCATCTCAATCGGTCCAGCGATTTAAGCGTGGAGAGGTAACAGACAGACGGACAGACATAGTTACTTTCGTATTTATAATATTAGTATGGATTAACCATGCCGAACATAATTTGTCATTAGATACGTGGACGAAAAAAATAAGCCGGGAAATGTTGCATTACTCACATTGCATAGAACTTTTTTTTTGTTTTTGAATGATTTAAGTAAAGTAGTAAAGTAAGTTTTCTTATTTGCAATCTTTTCTATCTTCCTTTCTTTAACCGTTAACTCGAAACGTGTTCGCGTAGTTCAGTCCCTCCGGGAAAACCCTAAGCAATTTTATTTGCCGTCAGGCACGATTGCGTTTTTACAAATATGTCTAAAGAAAACGCTCAGGTACTTATTAAGTTACAAACAGAAATTGTATTTGCAAAATCTATTTATAAGTACCTTATACGTACGTGTAGGAAGGCAGTAAGTAAAGTACCTAAGTAAAAAAAATAAAATGAAAATATAATCAAATAGAATAATTCAAAGCATTGTCATTTAGTTGTTTATGAATAGATGTTTTATAAGTTGATTAAAAATTACGAAATAAGTGGGCCCATAAATTAAAAACCAAACTTGCTAAGCTAAAGTCGTAAAATCGAGAAACACCACATGATACAAACTGTAATTACCTACTTACTTACTTCTCGTAGAGCTCCAAAGCAACACCGGCTGCGCTTGACTTTAACAGTTGTAAACAACTTATTTGATCTTGTTCCATCAGACTTGATTCACTGCGTTTCTACGTAAAGCCTTGTAAACAACGAGTGGCATTTGCTAGGCACGAACTCTTTAAATATGTAAGAATCCTTTCTTGGCTCTCCTGTATCGCCGAATCAATGGTATGGTTGGAATGTTCGCACCGATCATTAGGTAGTATTTCACTTTGCTGAGCTATCTATTAGGAAGGCAAAGGTAACAGGCTATATTCCAAGTCTTAAAATAGGGATCTCCCTGTTTCCTACAGGATCGCTCACGCGTCGCGTGAACTTTAAGAGGGAAGAATTACTCGGCCGATACGGTAGGTCCGTCCATACAAAAATTACAAAAATAGAAAACGTTTTTCCACTTCTAAAATTGCAAGAACTTTGAATCCATTGCACATTAAAAAAAGGAAAACCTATAAACCAAGTATTTCATTGTGTCTATACTAAAAAAATCATGGAGATTGGAAAATATTTAGAAGTGGAAAAATGTTATCTCTTTTTGTATGGACGCGTCCGTACTATTCTTCCCTCTTAAGCAGCTAAATTTAAAGTTCAACTTGACGCGTGAGCGATCCTATCGTTAACAGTGAAATCCCTATTTAAGACTTCGAATATCTGCCCTGAGCTATCTATTATGAAGGCAAAGGTAACAAGGCCGCAGCCGCCGTGCGGTTTGCGAAAATTACCTAAATGGATCGAAGGCGCAGCTAAGTCGGGTCAGGGGCACGACTTATGACTCCGCTCTTTGGAAGAGTTCAAATTGGAACCGAGCTCCGTGACATTTTAATTGAGTCGTACGGTTCCTCATAATTCAAAGGGTTCAGAGACATCTAACAACGTTGCGGACAGGCAGTATGAATATGCTAAACACCGCCCCTCTTAAATGCAAAGAATACCTAAGTACAGAGCAGAACCGAGCGTACAATATTCGGCACTATTGAGCATCAAATCGCGTGGGTAAGTGTATATCTACTGATGCGATATTTATAATTTTTGATTATACCAGGTCTTACACTAAAATCTGATTACTAATTTTACCCTTTAAAGTACTTAATTATGAAAAAAACTTTGTTTAATAAAAAACTTCATAAAACTTTAATCACTGATAAAATCTTCATGGCATTTCTTTGTTATGTGTTTACCTTAATCACTTTAATTAAAATCAGAAGAACCTTACATGTATTTGATCATTTCGGCGGTGAACCGAATAGGTACGTTCTATTTAGCAAATAATAAATTGAAATCAGTCAAACGCTTCTTCCACAATATATATTTCTCACTGGACCGAATAGAAAAGCTCATTTCCTATCCTATTACGAGTTGACAAGTAGCCAATAAAAATAACAAACTGAAATGCTGTACAGTTTTATCGAACGCTCTACATCGTGTGTCGACTGAGGAAAAATACATTGAAAAGTGCATGTTTGTCATTGAATCACTTCATGAGCATAAACTTTAACATTACGTACCTACTACTGTACTTATAGGCGGCGGTAACCACTTTCCATCAGGTGGGCCGTCTGCCTGTTTGTCCGTCCACCTGGTGTTGTACCACCGGTGCAGTCAGTCAGCGCAGGGCGGCCTGTGGCGGGCCGATGGTGAGCGGCGACACCTCGCACCCGAGACCTCCTGGGGGCACACACACACATGCGCCATACACACACATACACACAGCTACACACCTCCCCCGCCTCTGGATTGCCTTAGTTGGCCGCCCAACGTGGAGCGCAGGAGCTATATGCTTGAAAGGGTGGAAGTGCTCAATCTGCATAACGGGGAAACCCGCTCCGGGTGCGCACGAGGCGCGACCCGCGATGGCGAAACCGGTGCACACCTCTCCACACACCCTTAGCTGCTTACATCAGTGTTGCTCCCTCGCCACCCGTGCGGTGGCCTATATAGGGGGCCCGCGAAGGCTTAGCCTCTTGGCTAGTGCGTAAGCGGCGAGTCACCGTCTGCCTTGCTTTCAATTTGTGAGATATTGATCAGGCAGATGACCGTTATCTCACTCCATAGCCCGATTTTCCAGTCCACACCTCCCATCCACATAGCCCATTCCAAGTCTCTTCCTTCCTCGGCAATAGTTTGGCAACTGGGGAGGGCTGTCCGCCAGTACAGCCTCATGTTGCATTGGGAGGACAGATCTCCACAGTTGCGGCCATCTCACATTTCTAGTAAAAGGTACCAAAAGCCTCTTCATGTTGGCTTCGGCCCCATGAATGCGAATGACCGGGTCCCCATGGGCCCGTGACATGAAAATGTACCAACAAATAATAATAATAAAACTTAACTACTTAGCTCTTAGGTGCTTATTATTTTACTAGTTGTACCCCGTTACTTCGTCTGCGTGGAATATAAAATTGACGATAGCTTTTCTTTGCTTTATCCGATTTTAATCAAATATAGCTTATATGTCCCAATTATGCCCTATCAACCTTTGAAAACTGCATTCAAATCGGTTCAGTAGTTCCGGAGATTAACTCTAACAAACAGACAGACAGAAAGAAAGAAAGAGACGGAAAAATTACTTCTTTATTATAGTATAGATAGATAGCTATGGGTTCTAATCTAATATCTACTGCACGCGTGCTAAATAATTGCTAAATAATGCTAAGTAATTGAGGTAGATAGCTAAGTGGGTGCTAATATAAAAGTCAAATAGAGAAAATGACTTCATGAAAATAAATCCAAGTTAGATAGTACTTAATATCAGATTCTATATTCGTCGCGGCTGTGATTCATTCAACCCACATAAACCCATACACCGTAAATTTATCGGGACCCCATTTCACCCGACAAAGAGACGTCTTATAAATGAAATGGCAAAAAAGCGGTGAAAATATTGTGTCCGATTTCTTCATGATTTATGAAAATGTGTCGCGGAAAGAAACATGGGGCCCTGAAATATTACGTGTTTTACAAGGCAAGGGGCACCGCAACGAAGGATAAATACGTGTCTGTATTTCGTGTTTGTCACACATATTATGTTCTTGAAAAAAAATGGCACTTAGTATGATGCAATTTGTGTAAACAGTTGCATGCCACGACTCGTGGCCCACGTGTTCGGTTGTTCAATTCTGAAAAGGGTGTTAAATAAATGTTTTGTTTACGAGTTGAAACTAGGTCCTTACATATGAAATTGGCGTTTCATATGGCAGAAATGAAAACGATTTTTTTTTATGAAACTATTTTTTTATTTAGTCAAAGTATGTACCATGGCTATCTATGCACTTTTGCCATCTCGAAGGTACTTCATTGATTCCTTTACTAAAAAAAGTGTGTGAGCGAGAATCAATAAAATCTTTGAAGGCCGTTTGGACAGCCTCGTGAGAATTGAATTTTTTTCCTTGCATGAAGTTGTCCAAATTCCGAAAAAAATGGTAATCAGTTGGAGCAAGGTCCGGGGAGTATGGTGGGTGTCGAAGACATTCCAGTCGCAGCTCCCGTAGTTTTGCGGCCGTCAAACGTGCCGTATGTGGTCGAGCGTTGTCCTGAAGCAGCAGTGGGCTAGATCGATTGACCAGTCTGGGTTGTTTAATGGCTAGCTTTTCCATCATCGTTTGCAATTGTTGACAATACACATCAGCCGTGATTGTTTGCCCAGATCTTAAGAAACTGTAATGGATGACACCGGCACTAGTCCACCAGACACTTACCAGTACCTTTTTCTGAGTCAACTTTCGTTTCGGGCAGAATTTGGCTGGTTCACCTGGGTTCAACCATTGTGAAGAACGTTTCCGGTTGTCGTACAAGATCCATTTTTCATCACAAGTAACGATACGATTCAAAATGCCTTCATTATTGTGCCGGTTGAGAAGTGAAACGCAACACTCGACGCGTGTTTCTTTGCGGTACCCATTTTTCAAGTTTTTTCACTTTTCCAATTTGTTTCAAGTGAATCAAAATGGTTTTATCACTCACACCGAAGCCTGCCGCTAACTCTGACGTGGTTTGCGATGGATCTGCTTCCACAATTGCTTTTAATTCTTCGTTATCAACTTGTGTCTCCGGCCGTCCACGAGGCTTGTTCTGTAGGTCAAAATTTCCAGAACGGAAACGTTGGAACCAATAACGTACCGTATTTTCTTTTGCAGTAGCTTCCCCATACGCATTGTTAATCCTACGAGCCGTTTCTGCAGCACTAGTGCCGAGGTGAAACTCATATTCGTAAATATAGCGATATTTTAAGTTCTCCATATTGTGAACAGAACGATGTGAAAGAAAAACAAATGACGCGATAACAAATAAATTTCGTAATTCGAACACAGAAATACATGGTCTTAAATTTGAAATAAATTTGAATTTGGAATTCCTAGCCGAACGCCACATATTTTGAATCAAAGTTGCCAGTTCGCCAAACGCCAATTTCATATGTAAGGACCTAATATTAACATTGTAAGGCAATGACTGAGGATC